>JAQHUG010000004.1:4067054-4079037 GCA_028555095.1 Dicrostonyx torquatus
CCTCTGAATGTGGGTGACAGTTATATGGCTTGGTCTGTTTGTGGAACTCCAGGCAGTGGGACCAGGATTTATACCTAGTGCATGAAAGGATTTTTTGGAGCCCATTCTTTAAGTTGGGATAACTGGCTCAGCCTTAAAGTAGGGGGCTTGAAGTGGGGGGAGGAGCTTAGTCCTGCCTCAACTTGATATGCAGGAATTAGTTGACTCCCCATGGGAAGCCTTACCTTCTCTGAGGAGTGGGTATGGGTAGGAGGAGATGGGGGGAGCAGGAGGGAAAAGAGGAGAAGCTGAGCTTAGTATGTAAAATGAATTCAAAAATTTAAAAGAAGGAATTGTAAAATGAAAAGAAAAACAGGTACCTGTCATGAACAGAAATGCAAATGCCCTTGGCTGTAAATGCATGAGTTCTAGCCTTCATGGCTGCATATACTCACCGAGTGACCTCCATCCCTTTCTGTTTAGACAAATATCACTAGGGTTTATCAAAGCCAACAACAAAAGGGCCAATGTCTTTTCTTTGTTTCAAATTTTTTTCTCTTTGATGAAAAAAAGATCAATTCTCTTTTATATAACATAGACATATATAACAAATACTGAGTGATTTTTTTCATTTGTACACTTCAAATTTTGTACAATATTACTATACGTTTTCACAGTAACAATCAATATTCTATGACATCGGATATTCGCAAAACAAATTTTCATTGTCACTAGTATTTAATTATGGAAACTTCCTTGTTTGTTTTTCCTAGATTATTACTTCTGTCTTGATATTTTTAAGCTTTATCCTCATAAAAGACTTGTTGAAATAAACTAGCTGAGGGGAATACAGCAGACACCAAAATAATGTCCCAGGATATATAGATTTCATGTGTGGCTAGAACACTGAATGACAGACACTAGACTCTGTGATCAGCTTCATGGCAGCTTGCAGTTCTCAAAACCTCTCTCCTGTGTGAGAGCTACAGCATCTAGCCACGAACTCCTGGGGCTACACTTGCGGAATGGTGTCTCTGCCTTGCAAATTTACAATCCAGTTTCAAACACCTGAGTGAATAGAAACTGAGCAAGGCTGGGGTTTAGTCACTGTGGTATATACGGAATACGCTGTGAATGGCAGTGCTACGAGAATAATGGAGTCCCAAAATGAGGCACTCCAAGTCAGTTCCCAGCTCTCACCAATAAAATTACTGCCTGTGAGGTTGTGGTAAAATTCAATCAGGCTCCTTTTTGCTCTGCTTTTCTTTTCATCCTTGTGTAATCTGTGGCTTGATCCAAAAAGATTTTATGAAAATTCTTTGGTCATATAAATTCTAAAATATTTATATTTTATACAATTCTAAAATTACATAAATTTTATATAATCGTATACAAATGTTATGTATTGAGTTAGTCTAAGAAGCTATTATTAAAAAACATCTTGGGGCCAGTCAGCAAATACTAAAATATTGGTACTCCTAATATACACACAAAAGTGAGCAAATAAAAGTGCGCCAATACATATAAGAGCTAATATAAGGAAGAAAAATATACTAATAGGAGACAAAAGAAAATATCAATTCCATAGTTTGACTTTGATTTTTCCAACACGACAAACTGAAATGCAAACATTAGGGTCAATGTGTTATTCATTCATAAGACCTGGTGTAGGAGGTCCTTCTCTTTGTGTGTTGCTTTCATCAGTTGAATGAAGAGACTGCCTTGGCCATTTAATAGGGCAGCCCTTAGGTGGGCTGAGTTGACAGAACAGAATGCTGGGAAGAAAACAGTGTGGCAGCCACCATGTTTCTCCTGTCCAAGATAGACGCTGGTTAGACTCATGCCAGTAAGCCACAGTCAAGTGGCGATACACATTAATGGAAATGGGTTAATCAAGATGAGAGAATTAGCCAATAAGAGGCTAGAACTAATGGGCTAGGCAGTGTTTAAATGAATACAGCTTTTGTGTGATTATTTTGGGTGTAAGCTAGCTGGGCAGGAAGCAACAAAGGGCCTGCGATCCTCTCGTGCAGTGGGATGTGGTTGGCTCCTTCATACTACACAGACCAAAGGAGATGCGCTGTGTTAATGTGCACACAGACATTGTTCACTCTAAATATGAGCATTTAATAGATGTATGTGGTATTACGTGATAAAAGTCATTATGTAAAATAACAATGATAATGCCGATGACCATATGGGCAATATCATCATTCGTTTCACTTCAGACATAGACAATTTCTCCATGAAGTGGTTCTTAGTACAACATTTAGGAAGATGCATGGGTGCAGCCCTGAACTGCAATTCAATTAAAACAAATCTGTTGGAAGCACCGCCCCAGCAGGATTTGGGCAGGATGTTTCTTCATGTGTGGGATGAAATCATGGAATTAACATGCTTAGAATTTATTCTTGTTCACAGGGCTTCCCTCTCATGTCCACTTTTTCAGTATTGAGTATTATGTATGGTGTGCACTGTCTGCCACTCCGTGTAGTTCTGTCGTCACAGAAACCCTTGGTTGTTGTGAAATCCTTGGCTGTTGTTGGGAAATTTTAAACCATCACCTCTTTAAGGGTATCAGTTGCCCACTATGTATGTATTTATGCCGGTAACCACAGCACTTGGGAAGCTGAGGCACAAATATTTTGGATCCTGAGTTCAAGGTTGTCCTGGGTTGTGTAGCAAGATTTTGTTTCTAAACAAAGCAGAAGAAGACACAAAATAGACTAAATTTTATGTTTGAGACACACACTCAAACCCTTTGACTGTAATCTTTAAAAAGAGTGAGAAAAGAGACTACATTAACACTTCTCACCTCAAATAGTAGACTGACAGGAGACACACAGGAGCAAACAAATTTATTTACAAGTTGAGGTACTTCACTTTAAAAATTAATTATGCCAGGTGGTGGTGGCGCATGCCTTTAATCCCAGCACTCGGGAGGCAGAGGCAGGCGGATCTCTGTGAGTTCGAGACCAGCCAGGTCTACAAGAGCTAGTTCCAGGACAGGCTCCAAAGCTACAGAGAAATCCTGTCTCGAAAAACCAAAGTCAATAGATAAATAAATAAAAATTAATTACACCTATTTATTTATCTACTTATTTATTTTTAGGGGCAGATTTGGAGGACAAATTACAAAAATCATTTCTATCCTTCTGCCATGTGTTTTAGGGATCAAATTCAGTTTTTAATGGTTAGCAGCAAGCATCTTTATCCATTTGCCTTCTTACTGGTCCCAAGTTGTTTTTTTAACAAGAGCTCCTTAGACTACTTGTCTTTGTAGCCACTGTTACTCAGCTAAATCATATGTGACTTTTAAAATTATAATATGCAGACCTGACTTCCTTGCTCATCTTCTCCTGCCTTCTTCTCTTCAACTGCACCTTGGGAGTTCAGTTCTTTGTTCCAACTGAGACAGTGTGCCTGATCTATTGGGAGCTCATCAAATCCAGCTGGATCAGGACTGAAGGAGCATATCACCAAACCGGACTCTCTGAATATGGCTGCCAACGGGGACTGA
This sequence comes from Dicrostonyx torquatus, assembly GCA_028555095.1. Taxonomy (NCBI): domain Eukaryota; kingdom Metazoa; phylum Chordata; class Mammalia; order Rodentia; family Cricetidae; genus Dicrostonyx; species Dicrostonyx torquatus. The sequence continues at coordinate 4,070,554 of JAQHUG010000004.1, forward strand.
CTAAGAAACCAATGATAATGGCACAGGGACCTATCTCTTCTACATGGAGTGGCTTCTTGGGAACCTAGAACCTATATGGTTGCACACCTTCTTAGGCCGGGATGGATGTTGGGCTTCCCACAGAGCAGTGTACCCTTCCCCCTCTTAAGGAAGCAGGGGGAGGGAGGAGGGATACTGGGGAAGTGGGAGGGCTGGGGACAAGGGGAGTAAATGTAAATTTCTCTTTTAACAATTAAAAGAAGAAGAAGAAAATCAACAACAAAAAAATTGTAATATGCAAACTCTTGAATTCTGTTAGAAATTTGGTGTTGTGGAGAGAATTAGACACAACTGACAAGAAATATTATATTCTTACTCCCAGCAGGAAGAGGACAACATTGCTCATCAGTCATGGTTGAGCTTAATGAAAGCACATTCCAACTCTGTGAATCCTTTCTAACTTATGTGAGTTACTCTCCTTATACAGAAGTCATCTGGACACCTTCCCTTGGAGGCAGCTTGACAGCTTGTTCAAGGAGCAACATTTCTATAACCTTGTCTTTTATTTTTTTTTCCATTTCAAAATCACATGGGATTCAGTCTGTGATGAGACGCTTTAATTTGAGCTATAAGCGTTCTCATTCTGTCACACCCTAACATATGGTGAAAGCACCGCTGGGTGACCTCACTTTAAGGTCAGTCTTTTTAGGAAGAAAGAGTCAAACATCTTACATTCACAACTAATCTATCTGCCAATAATAGAAAAGTCACTTTACATTGTTCTTCAATTGTGTTTTCTAAAACAACAAAACCTGTGTTTTCCCACCTGATAGAAGTAGCATGTCTACATAACCACACTGATTGAAGTAACATGTCTATGTAACCACAATGATTAGTGTATCTATGGAACCATAGTGTTTGAAGTAGCGTGTCTATGTAACCACACTGATTGAAGTAGCGTGTCTATGTAACCACACTGTTTTACCGGGTGGTGAGTTAAAGTGACTTAGACATACTATAAATGTCAGGTTCCTTAGAAAAGCAACCTTGTTTCCATAGATGTATCCCGTTGTTGGAAATAGTATCTCAGGAGGAAAATGAAGTCAATCACTATTCATTAACGGGAATCGCTATCTTTCAGGCACACACCTGCACATTTGGCTGTGGGTTCTGAGGCACACAGCCGAAGACTGAGGCTGACTCTAAGGCACAGGATCGTAGGGATGGCTGTGGGTTGTGAGGCAACACTTACAGGGTATGGCCTTAGCCGATTTTGAGGAACTTGCTTACATGATACAGTCATGGGTGGAGTCCATAGCTTCTTTTCTTTGGACTAGGGGCTAAACATGGTGTCTTAGGGGAACTGTGATCAACAATCTCAATGTTTTCAAAGTTGCTCACAGTTTTATGAGGAAAAAATACTGCTTGAGCAAGTATGGAGTACTTTTAATTTATCTAAATACACTTTGAAGAATGTGTGAAATATATGGCATATACATAGGCCAATAATTCAATTAGAAAATAATTTTCCTGTGAATATTACTGAAAATATCAGTTGTTATCAAAGTATATAAATGTGAGTCTCACTGAATTTACTACTTAAAAAAATCCTGTAAAATCAAGCATATTGATTTTCTTGTATCTATATTTATAGTATGTTATTAATAATGTTGTGTTAACTATTTATAGTTTTAAAAGTTTTGAGCAAAGTAGTTTTTTGTTTATAATGACAGATGAGATCTAGAAAGTCTAAAGACTGGTGTCTGGTAAATAGCATTCTGTGAGTAACCATTTATAAAAGTTTAACGTGGTTATTATGTATGTATCTGTCTCTCCATGTATACGTGTGTATTCAGGAGTCCAGAAGATGGCGTTGGACCTGTGGGAGCTGGAGATAAAAGTTGTCCTGAGTCACTTGCCATGGGTATTTGGAACTGAACTGCTCTCCTCTGAAACAGCAACACAGGCTCTTAACCACTGCGCAGTCTCTCTTCAGCGGCTATGATTATTCACTTTAGATTACTTTAGCAACATTAAAATTTATAAATAGCATGCATGCCTTTACCTGTAAGCATAGATTGTTCAATCATGCTGTTCTATCATGCTTAGCTGTAATTAGAAATGTTCTTACCTTTCTCTTACTTAAACTGTATTCAATAATCAAAACTATTTTATTAGTCTTTCTAATGTTATTTTATACTATATGGTGAATAGGAAATTTAACACTGCAATTTAATTCAATTAATTTTGTTCTTTAGACTATTGTTATAAAAATTTGATTATCAGCCCTTTGAGGTGATAGCTTATTTTAAAATTTAATTTGGTTAATTATATTTTTAAGTTTTGTAATCTTGAACAATTTGTCAAACAAAAGCTATTTGCCACATCCACAGAATTACATTATGGAATTTAATAGGCCTAAATCATAGAAAGTAAAACTAATTCTCTCATGCTGAAGTAACATGGTTTCTACATAATGATGGAGCAGAGAACACAACATAGACTTGTTTTCTTGCCCAACAAATCACTTTTATCTACCAAAATAGTCTCCCATATTTTAAATTGTGCATGGATCTGTTAAATGTAAATAAAACTATGTATTTGTATATTAGTCAATGTTCAAGGTTCTGGAATTTAAGCACTGTAACATGAGGGCCTGCTCGTTGGGATTTCTGTCCTGCCCTGGACCCCACAGCCAGCAAGCCCCAAAGAAAATCACATGAAACAGAGAGTATAGATCAGGTTATAAACTAATTGGCCCATTAGCTCAATCTTCTTACTAGCTCTTGTAACTTATATTAACCCATTGTTCTTATCTATGGTAGCGACATGGCCGGTACCTTTCTAGTCACATGTTGCCAGGGAAGCTTCCTGCTTCCCAGAGTTCTCCTGTTCTCACCTCTACCTCCTGTCTGGTTTTCCCACGTATACTCCCTGCCTGCCCAATCAGCATTTATTTAAAACATGATTGACAGAATACAGACAATTCTCCCGCACCAAAGCACCATGCTTCTCACATTCCATCTTTTGCAGAGGCTAGAACCCGTAACTGAATGGAATCAACTTCATCCATGTCCAAAAGTAGAAAGGATAAAAGTCAGAGACCTAAGAAGCCAGGAAGAGCTAAAGGAGCGCTCACATATAAAGGTATAAAGTCTTTCATGTGTTTCTAGTAAGAACTGTGAACGTACATCAAGGTTCCCTTATGGAGTTCACTTAATGCTTAATGTCTTGACTGGTACAGTTCATGTTAGGCTCCTGGGTTAGGGTTAGGGTTAGGGTTAGGGTTAGGTTTAGGGTTTGGGGTTAGGGTTAGTGTTTGGGGTTAGGGTTAGGGTTCCTGGTTAGGGTTAGGGTTCGGTTTCGGGTTAGGTAGATACTTGAACTCCTGGACCAAAAAGTGAATGTCCATAGAACAGCTTTTGCTGGTGAGAAGATCCATGCGAAACATCTCCACAAATCGAACAGAGAAAATTGTCATCTACTGAGAATGACACATCCTCTATACTGGAAACTGAAAAAGTAGCTTTTAGTGGTGTGGAGAAGAAAACCCTACACGGTCCTGAAAATGACATGTTATACCTACCTTCCATCAGGAGGCCAGGTGAAGTTGACCTTTAGACATCACCAGTTCTCTACACAGCTGGGAAAGAGAAGATTTCTGGATCTACAGCTACTTCTCTGTGAAGCAACTCCTCTGACAGGCTCACAAAATTAAGGGCCAAAGGCAGCACTGGAACAGAAAAGAAAACAAAAGAATGAAAGCAAAGTTTGGCAGGTTTTACAGTGAAACCCTTTTCCCAAAAGTAAAGAGATGCTACCAGTCCTAGTAATCAGGATCCTAATAGGAATCAACCTTTAGAGCGTGAAGGAAAGTTGAGCTCAGACTAAACAAGAATCATGTGTTATCTTGGTGATCAGAATTACTTGGATCTCAGAGAATTAGGCAATTTGACACAAAGTGCTGTCCTCACTTTTCTCTGGTCTCAGAGGAACACTCAGAATGATCAGCCATCCACGTTTCCACAGTTCCCTGGACTCTTCTAATCAGTACATCTTTTGCAATTTACTGTGATGAGTAAATCTGGCACAATGCCAGTGGTTACTCATATTTCAGAAGAGGAAAACTGAGAAATGTTATTTTTATGGTCTTAGGCCTAATATAGATAGCTTTAATCCATCTTTGGATGTGGGAAAGTTTATGCAAAGCTGTGGATGTGTGGAAGTATGAGGGACATTTACTTCTAGGTGGTCTGAGAGCAAGTAACGTAGGTTCCCTCATGCTTTAACATTCTAGACGAAATCTCCAAGAGCAGGCAGTCAAGATTATCACAGAGGCTCAATCATTTTCCAAAGGAATAGGGAGGCTTGCAGCATTCAAGAACTAATTTTTTCTTTATCATAGTACCAGTACCACATCTGGGAAGCAAAGAAAAATGGAAGATAATTTAGTATTTAATCACATTAATAATCTATCAAAATTGTAAACACAATGCACAAAGATAACATGACTGTCTAGGTAGCTTACGATCCATAGTAAACAATGTGTCTGAGCTAATATTTAGTTGCTTTATTGCTCCATTGTTTGAAAATCAAAAATGCCTCTTATTAAGTATGTGAGAACAGGAGCACACACATGTGATGATTTAACTCAAAAATGCCTACAGTGCTTAGGAGAATTTTGACTTCTCCTTAAGAAAAATGTTCTCAAAGTGATTTTATTAAATATATGAAGCTATATTTCATAATTATTTCATTATATTCACATTATAATACTTTAGTTTTAGTGGTTTACAAGTTACGTTTTTAATCGTAAGACGTATAATAGATAAAACTTAGGGTCTGAAACAATGTCTCAGAGGTTAAGAACATGTGTTGCTCTTGCCAAGGATCTGAGCTTGGTTCCTAGACCAATGTCTGGTGGTTCACATCCACCTGTAAGTACAGCACCATGGGATCCACCAACCACTTCTGGATTTCATGCACAGCCATATACACTTGGCATATACTCACACAGATGGGCACATATACATATAAATAAACACATATAAATATTATAAAATATATATTTATTACATCTTTAGTTAATTCCATTTAGATGACCTAATGCAAATAAAAACCTCATAAAGTTTACTTGATTTAACTTGAAGCGTACTAAGAAATTACATAGTATTCGTTTTTCTCTTCTTTAAAAGGATCACAGTACATAGTTCAGTGAGATCCCTCAACATTGGAGGGATGTGGTGGGAAACTGTTCCCTGGGGAATTCCACCTTTGAGCAGACGGACCCTCCATAGGTACAAAAGAGAAAGCAGAGCTCTGAAACAACCTCGATAAGCCGTGCCAGATTTCAAGCTACATTGCATAGCTGTAGAAATAAAATCAGCATGGCACTGGTATAAAAAACAGGCATGTAGATCAGTGGGACAAAACAGAATGCCCAACAATGGAAGTATGTAACCATAGCTATTTGATATTTGACAAAAATTCCAAAAATGCACACTGGAAAACAATGGCATCTTCAACAAATGTTGCTGAGAAAACAGAATGCCCACATACAGCAGAATCAAATCAGACCTCTAGTATCTTAGTTAGAGTTTACATTGCTGTGATGAGCCACTATGACCAAAAGGCAAGCTGGGAGAAAAGGATTTATTTGACTTACGTGTTAGTATTTCTGCTTACCACTGAAGGAAATCAGGAAAGGAACTCAAAGAGGGCAGGAATCCAGGAAAAAGGAGATGATACAGATGCCATGGAGTCATTACTGACTTGCTTCCCATGACTTGCTCAGTCCACCTTCTCATAGAACCTAGGACCAACAGCCCAGGGATGGCACCAACCACCATGAGCTGGACCCTCCCTCATTAGTCACTAAATGAGAAAATTCCTTACAGCTGGATCACATGGACACATTTTCTCATCTAAGGCTCCTTCAGGTTGGAACACAACACCCAGTACACCTATTATTCTGTACAAAATTTAATTCCAAACAGACCTCAAATTGAAACCTAAATGTTGAAATTTTTTTAGAAGAAAACATATACAGCACTGTAAGAAATGGGTTTGGGAAAGGACTTTTGGGGTATGACCACAGTTACTCAGGTATTAAGTGCAGTAATTGAACAAATGGAACCCCAAAATTAAAATACTCAGTACAGAAAAGGAGGAAATATGCAACCAAGTGAAATGGAAGTAGGTACAGTGTAAAAAAATCTTTGTCACTTATACATTCGATTGATATTTAGTATTAGGAAGACACAAATAATCCAAAATATGAATGACATATAAATAAATGACCCAGTTAGACTTGATTATGTATTTGAGTAGAGGGTTCTCAAAAGAAGAAATAAAAACTGTTAACACAAATGTTTGTAAAACTGTTCTTAATGCAAAATAAAACTACTTTAAGATTTCCTCTTACCACAGCCAGAATGGCCAAGACCAAGAAAGCAACTGACAGCAAATGTTGATAAGGAGGCAGGGAGATGAAAACACTTTTATTCATTGCTAGTGAGATTATGAACTTGTGCAGACACTATGAAATTCATTGTGAAGAATTCTCTTAAAACAAACAACATATCTACCACATGACCAAATAGTTACACTACTTGGAATATGCCCTACGAACTCAAAATCACACTACAGAGCTAATTGGTCCATCATGTCCATTGCCATTTTATTCACAATAGTTATTTAAAAACCCACATATCCTACAATTTATCAATGAATAATGAAAATGTGGTATATAGACCCATCAAAATACCACTCAGCTCTAAAGAAAGGGAAAGTGTGAAATCAGTGAGAAAATATATATAATTCTAAATCATGATGATGGGTTAGGCAATCGAAATTCAGAAAGAAAAAAATCGTACATGATCTGTATTTGTGTCTCTCTGAGTCTTCAGATTTAAATTTATGTATTGAAATAATATCCAAAAAAGACAGAAAAGTAGAACGGGACCATGAGGGTTGGGGTAAAAGGAGAGAGAGTTATTGCAACAGACAAGTGTTATGGGGTGTTTAAGATAGGAGCTTGCACTAGAGAGTGGGAAGAAAGGTTGATACAGGGGAAGAAGGAATATGGAGAGAGAAGTAAACATCATGACAGTTTTAAAAGCTACAAGGGAACATTATTTTATAACCTTTTTAGAAATACACACTCAAATACATGCACATATATGTGTGTGTACACATGTGTAGATGTATGCATTTATACATACATATTTAATAGAGTTAGCCACCTGAATTAATGGTGCTTTTCCTTCTACGCTTAGCCATGTACTCTCTAATAAAATTCCCAGCGCATGCATGGGAAACCCCCATTGTAGCTTTCAGTCAGAATATAAACGTTTCCCCCAAGAGTCTAGACATTGTCATTGCTCTTTATGGCCTTGCAGACCCAGGGGTAAGAAATTGCTTCTCAATTAGGTCAGGCAGATTGAACAGAGGACATTAAGGATTTAAACTGAAATTGGCATAAAATCTTCTCTGAGGAATGACTCTTAAAGTATCAAAAGGTTCTAGGTATGCCACCAAGAATGAGGAGTAAGCAGTGGTCCATCCTATTGAGCTATAAAGCCTACCAACATAAGCAATGACTGGACTGGAAAGATATTCACAATGGTGCAATAGTGGTAATTGTATTTGAGAAGTAGCCACAGGTGTCTAATGTAACGTATCCAATGGTCCATAACTGGAGAAGTCATAGACACTAGAAGAGCAAGGTCTCCCGACGTTATCCTAAACTAATATACTTTCTAACTGCATTCTAGATACTCACTCTCATAACCCAAGATAAAAGTGGCTCTTAGCCCTCATTAAATCCTTTTGTTTTGTTGTTTGGTTTGGCTTGGATTGGTTTTCCCACAAGTTTATTCCACCATTACCTTAGCATACTTTGTAGGCAGCACATCATTGCAGATAAAGGTTTTGTAAAAGACCCGGAATTTATATTTCAGTTTTGAGAGTATAGAGAGTTTCTCCTATACCATAAATGCTGGAACATAGTTGTAAAGGCTTTATATGGGAGCGGATTTTACATCTCCATTTTTAATGAGTTGTGTAGGTATTGTCCTTAGCAGTGGGGCCTTGCTGTTAGTTTGTGGAGAGAGATCCACAAACTTTGGCAGCAGTATGGGTTGTTTTGAAAGTCTCATGTCACTCCTTGACAAAAAAAAATCAATTATATGTAACCTACTCCCTGGACTGAACACTTTGTTTGGTGACAAGAGATGTCCAGCTGGAACTTCATCTCTGCCATTATTTGGTGATTTTATTTAGATCTCCATACACACATGCACATACATGTACATCATAACATATAAAATTTCTACTATATTAGGTTTCCATACTACCCCTCAAATGTTCCCTAATTTTACATTCCTCCCTACATTTCCCCCCATAATTCTTCCTTCTTTCCTCAGTCCCACTTGATCTTCCCACTTCAGCCATCCTCCATTTATCCATAGCTGTGTATTCTGTTTCCCCTTCCTAACAAGATCT
>JAQHUG010000004.1:4114829-4139873 GCA_028555095.1 Dicrostonyx torquatus
CTGAATGGAGAAGGTGAGGAGGGAACCAGAGGAGAGGAGGGAGGGAAAACTGAAGTTCCTATGTGAAATAGATGGAAAAATATTATCTAAATAAAATAAAGAAAAAAATAAACGAAAGAGAGAGGAAGAAAAGAAAGAAAGAGAAAAAGAAAGAAAGGGAGAGAGGGAGGAAGGAAGGAGGGAGGGAGGAAGGGAAAGAGGGAGGAGGGTGGTAGTGAGGAGGGGAGGAAGGGAGGAGGGAGGGAGGAAGGGAAGAAGAAAGAATGGAAGGAGGGAGGGAGGAAGGGAAGGCAGGAAGGAAGGAAGGAAGGAAGGAAGGAAGGAAGGAAGGAAGGAAGGAAGGGAGAGAGGATGAAAATACCACGCATTTCAGACAAGGGGTTCAGAGACCAGTGAGCTTGAATTGACCTGAATCCCTCCCTGAGGACTGGCTTTCTTGGTAACTACTTTAATAATTGAAAATGTTGTGTTTCACTAGGGAGGTGTCTCAAATAGTAAATGTTCTTCATGCAAGCATAAACACTGAAGTTTGGATCCCCAGCCCCCTTCAAAATTCACAATGAGTATGCTAAAACTGCCAATGTTTGCTCGACAAAAAGTTGGGGTGAAAGGCAGAGACTCAGCATAGCTAGAGAAGTTTGGGCAGCTGGAGAGGCCAAATCATGAGCTCTGAGTCAGTTCAAGGACCTCACCTTAATATATAAGGTAGTCAATAGGAACAACGCTAGACATCAACTTCTGGCCTCTACAAACAAGTACACACACATGTATAGTTACACACATGTGTGCCTGTACACATACAAATACACCCATACACAGGCACATGACAACACACACACATATACACACACACACGTGCACACACACATACACATAAACAAAAACTCTATTATGATAACTATTCTAAGAATTAATAGCTACCAATATAACTTCTGGATTAAAGCATTATAACCTTTAATTGTGAGATTTTTAATTCTTTTTGGCACACACTGTGGAATATTATCCATCCAGTGGTCAACTATAAATGCCCTTACTAATAAATTTTAAATATTGTTGTTTCTTTAAGCAACCGCCGATTTATTTATAACTTTCTATTAGCTCATACCTGAAGTGCACAAAACTATATTAGAAAGTATTTGGTCATTTTCTTAATTTATAGCTAGTCTTGTGGTTATGCAAAACAATACTGATGCCCTCGGTTAATCAAACACAAGTTTATCTTATAAGAAGAACATGGGGCTATATTTCTGGTAGGTTAGGCCAGGGTTAATATTTGCTAATATTTGGAGCAGAGCTGGTCAAAGGAAGTGGGTAGAGATGAAAGGGTCTCAAGACAAGCACTTCTACCAGTAAGTGTTTGTTTTCCTGAGTGAAATGGATACAGCTCAAATTCCCCTATATTAATTTTCTTTCCTTCCAGCGAGAATAGAAGGGCCAGGTTTGACTTCCTCTTCTCTTGTGACCCCTGGAGATACCTCTGGGGAAATCATACAACTCTTCCTGAAAGGTTTGAAATGAATTTCTGTCGCTACCAAGCAATTTCCTTGTACAAACAAAAAATTCGTGGCTCCCCGAGGCTCGCCCTACCATTTAGTACAAGGGGCGCAATATCTCTGTTTTCATTTCTATGGCAAAGTGACTGCCAGCTGGTCTTACAGCAGGATTGCGAGGCCTTAAACGCCTCTGTCTGTGTCATGTTCTCTGCGAGTTCAGCAGTGAGCTGTACTTTTAAGTACCGAACATCCCCTCTGAAGGAACAAAGAGTAGTGATTTTGCTTCGCTTATGTGTGATCAGCATTCATAGCTCATTAAAACCCTCAAGAACCAGGGAACAAATTTTCACATCTGTAACCAACATGACTTGAAAGAAACGAGTCATTTCAAGTCTTGCTTGCAGATTTGTGATTTGAAAGACGAGTAGAAAAGAATGAAACAAAGACGCAGAAATGCCTGTTCAGCACCTTTGTATCAGCAAGCCATCTTCTGCAGAGCAGGAAACAGCTTCCTATCAGCAGCAGCATCTGTTGAAGGATGCCACGGCCCATGAAGGTGCAACTAAGTTTCTTACCATTGAATCATAAATCAATAGTGGATAGAAAGAACCCCTTCTACAAAGAGTTTAAGTGGTGAAACTGTTTTATTATCACTTATATTTGATATAAATCTATAATAAAAATATAACCTGAAATGTATTTTTCTTCCTGATGTAAACTCATTATTTATGCAAAGGAAAATACGTGATGAGTCCTTTGATTAAACAAGATTGTTTTAAAGTTGTTGCTAGTTGTTGTCTTTTGAAAGATGATGCACTGTCTCATAAAAAAAAAATAAACCCCACATGGTGGGTGAGAATCTCTGGATTTCTTCATTCTGTTTATATTTGGTCCAACTTTACTTCCAAATCACGAATAAAGATGCAATTTCAAATGACGATTATCTGATCCCCATCTCATATTCCACTCTGCTTAATGGTGGTGTTGTCATCACTTAAATCAGGAATAGGAATACATAAGAGGCAGCTGTGCTTGCACGATTTTCAGTAAGGTTTTTCTCTCCAGTGGGAACTTGGATGCAAACGCCACAAAATTTAATTGTAACCCTCAGGGATTCTTAAACTGTTTTCCAGGTTTCCCACGATTCAATATTTGCTATCTATGTAGTGGTAATAAATATTAGTTTCCTTTTACATTTTTGCTTTTCAAATCCCTACCTGCTACATTCACTTCTTTTGGCTTTCACATTTTTATTTTCTTTGCTTATTACCAACGGATACATAACAGAATTGTGAGACATTATATTCAAAGTTTCATTTGCTCTTTACAAGTGGTAGGTATACACACATAATCTTAAAATATTTTATTCCTGATATATTAGAACACATATTCCAGATTGCCTTAAATTGCTTTAATAAAATGAAAATGAAACGCATAAAACATTTAGTCAAAGAAAGGCAATTCAGCTGGAGGGCTATTGTAATCTACAATGGTTTATACAAGCTGGGGCAGGGAATAGGAGTGGCAGGTGCATCCTGACACCAGAGCCACCCTTTTGTTAGCCTTGTGTGGTAATGAAAGAGTGAGAACCAGAATTGCTGTAACAAAGGTGGAAGAAAAGCCTCACAGCCTCAAAGAACGTGTCCTAAGCTCCTTACATATGCGACTCATCTCTCCTGGAATTCCTAAGAGCCCTCTCTTTGCCCATGTGACTGCTGATTCCACATACTTCTCGTGTAAGCGTCACAGTGTGGATAACATGCAGGTGTACCGGCAGCTGGATGTCACGGTGTTTCCCCCTATTTAAGAAAGAGAGGAGGATGGTGTGAAGGAAGCAGAAAAGGAGGGCTGAAGGGAAGAAGACAGGGGTAGAAGCATGGGGAAGACATAGCACCCCCTGAGAGGACAGCATGCCTGTGGAATGGTTCCACAGGGCAAAGCAGCTTCCATTTCTCAAGGTAATGATGGCTCAGTATGCAGCTATACAGCACTATGCGGCTGTCTTCTCTAAACACACGCTATACTCCCCTGAGAAGGATGGTCTCTACCCCTGCACAGTTAAACCACTCTCTGGAAGTCAGGCTCAGAAGCGCTTACTAACTCTTTTTAAATAACACTTAGATGAATAGATTTTCTTGATGATTGATTTATTTAGGGACCCCGAAGGGGTGTGGTCTTGACCATTTCAGCTTGTGTCCACACCCCGCCATTAGCTAATTATTGCCACCCCTTAATTAATTTATGGGGCTGGACCACCAGGTCCCAAGAGAGGTATAAAATGGTAGGCCCACGTGGAAAGCTCTCTCTGCGCGGATCACCGACCTGCCTGCTTCCTCGGAGGACCCCTCTCTGGTATAGTAATCTGTGTGTATTTTGGCCTTTATTAAACTTGTGTGTCTTAAATAGAACTGTCACACTTGGCAAGGGTAGTATCACCACTGGGCAGGCAGTAGTGCTGGCTTATGAAATATCCAATCAAGCCCGAAAGAGGAAGACAGTAAGCAAGTCACCTTCATGGTGTCAGCATTAGTTCCTATGTCCAGGTTCTAGCCCTGAGGTCTTATTCTGACTTTTCTTCATGAAGGACTGCTATGAGAATGTGCAGGCTGAAATAAATACTTTCATCTGCACGGTGATATTTCCCACGGTATTGTATTATAGCAATAGTAATCCTAGCTAAGAAAGGCTCTAGTTTGTCCAAGATTTGAAGTTCTTGTTGAATTTTTGGGTTCAGATTCCAAGCAATCCCAGACATGCTGAAAAGCAATGGGTAGGTCCGCAGGTAGGAGAAGGGGATTGACTAGGGTGGTATTTTAAATAGAGCTCTGACTCCAGCTCCAAGGAAAGCAGCAGAGGCAGACTTGGAGCACATTGGGTCAGCCTTACAAAGTGGAGACTTGTCCCAAGGTAGGAATGATCCAGGAGGAATGGCTAACATGGTGGCAGTGGCAGGTGTAGGAGTATCTTAAGGAGACAAGAAAGGAGGAGGGGAAGGAAGACACAGGTCCCCACCAAGTTTAGCAACTGCATGCTCCCTGCAAGACAGAAGGCCTGGGGTAGGGATGGAAATGGGCAGGGAGGGATATTAAAAGAGAGTTTCAAAGGCAGACCTATTTAGAAAATTTGTATGCTTCATGGCATGAACATGTTTTAAAAAAATGTGCTGCAAGGAGAGGTGGAAGTAGATACATGTTCTATTAGGAATAATATAGGTGAGACGTTAGGTTTTATTATTTTTTCAATTTCCATTAAACTAGCATATAGCATAACCAGCGACAATGTTTTACCAAGTAACTGTTATTGTTAAGTACATTTAAATATGTTTAAGTGTATTAAATTGTATTTTCTCAACAAGTTTTAATTTGTCTCAGTAAAATTTTGTAAGGAATTTGGAAGCAATTTAGAAATAGGTACAGTTAATTTTAATGGAAAAGGAATATTTTTGCAATGTTTTAATGAAGATAACTTTTTATGTGAAATATACTTTTCAGTATCTATTTCTAATAGGAGTTTAGTTTGGCAAGAATGTTGCCAGGCATGAGTATTTCTCCTTATTTTAAAAATAGTGATAGTAATTTAAGTCTTAAAGAAAGGATGTTACTAAAATGTTTCTATTTCATTACCAGTTACACTATTGTTAATCATTCACCTTGCCTCATCTGTAAACTAAATTTCTTCACAGACCCAAGTGTGTAGACAAATGCATAGAGCCTAGCAGGGTCCTAGGAGATGTTTCCTACAGAATAGGACAGGCCCCTGGGAAGTTCTCTCTCTTTGTGATACACAAAGGTCTTGTTGTGGTATCACCTGTCCTTCCGTCTGGAGGGACACTGTGCTGTAAAGCTGTGAGCAGGGTCAGTGTTAGAAAAGTATTCCGCTTTAGCAGTTAACAGTGGGCCAGCGATAACTGTTACTGATTTTCTCGACTGGATTTTTCCCACCTGCAGCCCGGGTTGCACAGACGAGCTGGGAAAGGGATGAAAAGCTCTCTTTCCTTCAGGTGCCCTGCTTCCACTGGGTAGTACACAGGGCGGCTTCCCTGCCACTTGTCCCCATTGTGGGGTTTCTGCTGTGCTGAGCCTGACAAGTGCTGCCTGCCTGTTTTCCCTGGAGCTGCATTGGAGCAGCATGCTGGGAGCTGTGCCTTTGTCTGTCTCTCTGCATCCACAGGGAACACAGCTTCCTGTGCGGTTTGGGGTACGGTGATCATAGGTGTCAAGATGATGTGTGACAAAATGAGGTGTCAAGTCTAGTAAGTTTAAAACCTGCAGCACAGGCTGGCAGGATGGTGGTATTCGGAGGGTTTTCCTTTGGAAGGAATGCCCCGCCCCCCACTCCAGCAGTCAGCTGTTTGTCTGGTGGTTGTTTTCCTTAAGGCTTTGACCAAATTAAGTGAGGCCCAACTACATTACTGAGGGCAAAGTATTTTGTCCAGTGTAGTGATTTAAGTGTTAACCTCACCAACTCACCAACTATATGTGTGTGGGGGAATTGTGTGTGTGTGTGTGTGTGTGTGTGTGTGTGTGTGTGTATGTATGTATATGTGTGTGTGTACACATTGCTTTCCCACTAAATTAGTATAACATCTGTTAAATGCCTGAGTTCGCTGACCTATGTAAGTTTCTTTATTGTATCAGTAAAGTATTATATTAGTTTCCACAAGTGTGTTTTTTCTTTCTTTCTTTTTTAACCTTGTCTAAAATGGGCTGCAGTACCATCAGCTAGTTACTTCCTAAGGTTCCTCTAGGTGATGACTCTGGCCTTCTTCTCAGCATGACCGTGCTCACACATCTGTAACCTGCATGTCATCTCTGTTAGCAGATGTCCATGAAAGATGAACCCGAAAATATGATTCATCTTAGACACTCAACTCAGAATGACCTAGACCACGTTTACTGTACGTGTTTGGCTGACAGGCCAGACTGGTTTCCTGGGCCTGCCCACAGAAATGACTTCCTCCCTGTGCAGGACTGCAAGGGTGAACCTTGAAGATAAGCTGCGAGGCTGGGTTCCTAGGATCCTCAGAACTTTTCAATGAGTGAAATATCATCACGACACAACTTTTTTTAGTTACAAGGCCCATATTCGAGATTCACAAATTATAAAAACAAACAAAAGGCACACAAAAAAATAGTGCTTTGTGTGAATTTGTAGTTTTGTGTTGTGCTATATTGATAGCTATCCTGGGGTACATATGGCCTATGGCTCAAAACTTGAGCCTGCCTGCTAGGAAGCTGGTGCCCACCACTGCTAGGGAGACAAATATATTCTTTGTTCTTTATTCACTGCCTGTTGCACGAAGCCACTGACGATAACCGAAAAATAAATTTAAAGTCACTGCCACGAATTGAAAGAAATAAACCCCCAAAGGTCACACCATTCATCTCCTTACCAAGATATCTTCATTACTTATGCAGAGCAAGAAGGGCACACTGAATATCCCAGCTCGTTGGCATTCCTTACAGGCAGCATAGAACATCAGACCCTTCAGCAGGCAGGCCGTCAGGGGATGGTGGTGTTCACAGGAGCAAGGGGCTGGCGTTTTCTGAGGGGCTTTGCTATTTGAGAGAGTACAGGAGGGGAACATAAACATGAAAGGTGTTTTGAAGGGATCATGTCATTCCCCTTGCATAGAGACAGTTCCTGTCACTCCATTGTAAGGAGCAGGGTCCCTTTCTTTCTTGCTCAGCACACAGAAGAGCTCAGGCAGTGCCTCATTTCCAATGGCAGATAAAAAGTCCATTGTGTGCAGATACATACATGCTACATTTACATTTGAAAGGGGCCCTGCGAGCAACTACAAGGCCCGCGACACCTAGTAATTGCACATTCAAGTTTTATAATTGCTAGATTTTTTTCTCACACACGCACACACAAAATAATAAAGCTGCCCATGTGATGGTAGCGGGCTGAAGTATATCATCTGTGTCTCCCATGTGCATTCCGTCCTTTTAATTATGTCTATCAAAAGATCCATTTACAAAAGCCCCAGGACAAAGCTTTTCCATAATAGAGCATGAGTTTTAGCAATCTCTGTCAGTGAGGGAAGAAAGAAATTAAGCAAGTGTTGAAGGTGTGCTGCACACCAGTGGCTGATGCTCAGAGCCAGGGGAGATGAGCATTTCCTCACAGTCTCTTCTAACCGCCCATGTGTCCATCATTACCTACCTCCAATCACTCTAAGTCATGTCCTTCCCCTTTAATTATTTGACAGAGCAGACCTGAGCTTCACTCAAACTCCAGCGTTATACTAGTAATAAAACTTGTATATCTCAGCGTCTTCTACAAAATGCGGATGATTACAGTGTCTCAGCAGTTCAGAGAGTTTACACAACACACTGGGGACTTAATGCAGAAAGTAAGGGAGGCTTAAGGAATGGGGAGAGAATTTTTTTCTCTTTTTCATTTTAGAAAAAATTGTCTCTTGCATTTATCCCAGCCTAGCCTCCAATTCATTCTTTTACCAAGTATTTGAACTTGAGATCTTCCCATCCCAACCTTCCAGGTACCAAGACTACAGGAGTCTACTCCCATGCCTGTTTATATAGTTCCAGAGACCAACTCCAGGGCTTCCTGCAAGCCTAGGAACCATTCTACCAACTGAACTACATCCTCAAACCAATTTTCAAAAATTCGAAGAATAAATTTCCGTACATTCTTTAAATGGTATGGTTTTCTCATATTAGCTAGGATTTCTGAATCTAATACAGATAAACATATATAATGCACCCACATTTTCAGGGTCTTTTTCTTGTCTTCATTCTTGCTAAAGCAGAAGCTAGAATTTTAAGTACCATCAGGTGATGTGAATTTCAGCACAAAAATTATGCCTAATTTAGGCTGTCATTTTATGTTGCTTTTTTGTTGTTTCTGCAGGAATTCCTGTCTTTGGTAAGAGTCATTTTTCACTTGTTTCAATCCACAGGCTGTATTGTTTGCACAGTCAGGTCTAAGCTCGAAACTGACATTTTTTCTTTTACATCCTGACTGCAATTTCTCCTCCTTCCTCTCTACCCATTCACTCCTCCCATTTCCCCTCTACTAGCCCTCCGTCCACTCCTCCTCTGTTTCTCTTCAGAAAAGGACAGACCTCCAAAAGGTATCATCAAAGTGTGTCATATCAAGTTGTGGTAAGACTAAGCACCTCCCCTATGTTAAGGCTGGGTCAGCCAACCCACTATGAAATAATAGGCATCCAAAGTGTTAGAGACAGTCCCTGCTCCCATCCCTAGGAGTTCCAAAGCTACAAACTACATAACTGTCACATATATGTAGCGGGCCTAGGTTGGTCCCGTGCAGGCTCCTTGATGGTTGGTTCAGACTCTGTGAGTCCAGGTTAGTTGATTCTGTGGGATTTCTCATGATGTTCTTGACCCCACCCCCACCCCAGACGCCTACAATCTTTCCTCCCTCACTTCAGATGCAGAGGCCCACATCCAAACATTAAGCTGAAACTGACTTCTTTGGACCTTTCTGAAGGTGAACTTCCAGGTGTAGCTGCATACAAAGGCAGATCTGATGACCAAGGAGAGAAGAGGAGGTGTTTTTCTCTGGTTCCTTTGAAAGAATTTGGCTTGGTAGGAAATACGTAGGAACTGTGATATTTTCTGGTAACTGATTCATCTCCCTCCTTTGTGGCTCACTTCACTTAGTTCACACTATCTCCCTTCCTTATCTCTTTACACTAAATACAATCTGCATTTATTCCTGTATACTTTTCCAACCATTAAAATAAAACGCAAGTAAATGTGTTAGTTCCCCCTTTTCCCAAAAACAATGGTGAGGTGCACGGCACCTGACGACTGTTTGCTAATGTTGGATTCTAAAAGTAGACAATACGTAAGTTGTCGTGAGTCTATAATAATATGATAAACAGATCAAGAGAATCAGAGACCAAGGGGATAAAGGAGAAAGTAAAAAGCCCAAACTCCTCTCTGTAGATGAGTAGCAGATCATAAGATTATGGAAATGAAGGATGGAGAAGTCTAAGACCAAATTGGTCACAGGTTTGGAACCTTGTTTGCATTGGGTTGAAAATTAAGTTCCATTTATTAATCTTCACTGTTTGATACGTAGTAGCAGGAGTATCTGTGTAGAATACATTCTGTGTTTAAATAAATAAAACTTGTCTGAAAATAAGAACGCAGAGCGAAACCACTGGAGGCCAAGGAGTGGTGGCCTGCACCTTTAATCCCAGGACTCAAGGCCAACCTGGACCACAGAAGACTGAATTTGTCAAAAAAAAAAAAAAAAGAAAGAAATAGAACACACACCAGGTGCTCACAGCACTCGGGAGTCACATGACTTTAATCCCAGCACTAAGGGGGCAGAGACAGTGACAGAGATACCTACGAAGACAGCTGCCACGTGACAATGGTCACAGAGATGACAAGTCACAGAGCATCCAAGACTGTCAGCAACAGGAAACCAAAACAACAAGGCAGGGTTCTTCCCTCCATGTTTTAGAGGGACCAAAGACCTCCCTCATCTTGAGTTTGGAATCACTGCCTGGAAAACTGCTGTATGTATATGAAATATGTTGTTTCTTCAGCCCTTCAGTCGGTCCTTATCCATGCATCCCTTAGAAACTAAAATATATGAAAAAAATTTCATGTAATTCCACTTTGTAGACTTGGTGTGGCTGGGCTTAGTTTTCAGGTCTGCTGTCACTTGCCACTTTACCACCTCTATCCTCCATTCTCGTGCCTTTCATCTTCAGCTTTCACCAGCACCGTACTTCTTTTTAATACCTTTTAATACCTTGCAGGTGCGTCTCGTTCTTGGAGCATAGTAGAACTATCTTATTCTGTACCAAGGGACCCAGAAACCATTTCTGTTAGGTTTCTGTTGAAGATGCATAGGAAACAAGTAATAGTTGGAGTGAAAGACACTGCTACCCTTCCGGAAATGAAGCAGAATCAGTCTGGAGTTGCTCCCAACAAAGCTTTTTTTTTAAAATTGCTTTAATTAGGGATCTGTTACTGTGGTAAAACACCCTGACCAAACGACTCATCTAAGGTAAGGGATATTTTGACTAACAGTTGTCTTCTATAAAGAAGAAAAGTCATGGCAGAAGCTTAGGGCAGGAATTCAGGGTATGGACTCAATGAAAGAAGCCAGGGCAGGAGCTCAGGGCAGGGACACAAGCCAAAGACTGAGCCAGGAATTCAGGGCAAGAACTCTAGGCATAGACTCAGGGCAAAAACCCAGGGCAGAACTTCATGGCATGGACTCAGGGCAGGGACTTAGGGCAGCAATTCAGGGCATGGACTCAGGGCAGGAATTCAGGGCAGGAACTTAGGCCAGGGACTCAGGGCAGGAATTCCGGGCAAGAACTCAGGCCAGAGACTCAGGGCAAGAGGTGAAGCAGAGGCCATGAACAGATGCTGTGTACTGGACTGTTCCCTGTAGTTTGGTCAGCTTAATCTATATTTCCCAGGATCATCGACCCAGGTGTATCACCATTCACACTGAACTGGAAATCCCAAATGTCAATCATTAAGCATTAAAATAAAATGCCTGGTAGACTTGCCAATAGGCCAATCTTATGGAGTGATTTTCTCAGTGAAGGTTCCCAACCCAAATGATTCTAGTTTGTGTCAAACTGGAAAAACAAACAACAAAAATAGAATAGACGCTCATAAATCTTGTTGTTTTCTTTTAATCCTCCAAAAGTTCCTTTGAAATTGCCTTCTTTGTAGCCAGGCAAGGCTTCGAGTGGTGGGACTGGGTTGCATTTTGTTGCGTTGTTGGCCAAGAGATCCTGTGGAGATCCCCAAACAACCCAGGAGAACATCCTGAACAAATCCTGCTAATACAAATCCTCATGTCAGTACTTAATGTTAGAAAGGCCAAGCAGATAGCCACAGGGTACAGATGCCTACTGCTACTATAGCAGATACTCTTGATGGTTTTAATAAAGGCCCTTATCTGCCTGAGTAAACCCTTAGTACAAATACTTGGCAGGTTACAATAGTTAAAAAGATTGGGAGGAAAAAGCAATCATGGAAAGATAATAGAGTTCACAATGAATGGACCATGTTTATGCTATCTCCATGATTTTGAGGTCATTGTCATTCACTGTGAGATACAGATAAGAGATAAGCATCCGAAGAAAGTCTGTAAACAGTTCTGCTCTATACAACAACTCTGTGTAACTTGAACCAAATAAAAAGCTTTGTTTATGTTACTATCCTCAAACTCTTCTAGCAGGATGTTTAAAAGAAAATAAGAGTGTATTATTGATCTTAACCATTCTAAGAGAAGTCAAAGCTCATGCTGGTAGGATGTGGAGCAAGGGAATACTCTGTCAATGCTGGTCGGAGTGCAAAAGCCACTATGAAAATCAATATTGTGGTTCCTAGGAAAATTGAGATTCAATCTACCTCTTAGATATGTACCCAAAGGATGCTCCATCCTACCAAAAGGATACTTGCTCAGCTACATTCAATGCAGCTTTATTCATAATATCCAGAAACTGGAAACAATCTAGATGAAATAATTCTCAAATGAAGATTTGATTAAGAAAATATGATATGTTTACACAATAGAGTATCACTCAGCTATTTAAAAAGAATGACATCATGAATTTTGCAGGCAAATGGATACAAATAGAAAAACATTCTGACTGAGGTGATTGAGACCCAGAAATACAAATTGCATAACTTATAAGTAGAAATTAGCTGTTAAGTAAATGATAGTCAAGCTACAATCTACAAATGCAGAGAAGTTAGGTGAAGAGGGGGCTCAAGGTACAGCATATGCATCTCCCTGGGGAGGAGATATAGAATATGGTTGACTAGGAAAGGTGGGGACAGGAGATGGAGGGAAGAAGTATAGGGAGAGATAGTTGGAACTGGGGAGCACTGGGAGGGGGTCAGGGTGGTGTGATGGAAACTTCCTAGAGTTGATGACAGTGGTCCTAGTGAGGGAGGACTCCAAGTCATGGAGAATATAGAGTTTGAATTTGCCTTCTTTGTAGCCAGGCAAGGCTTCGAGTGGTGGGACTGGGTTGCATTTTGTTGAGTTGTTGGCCAAGAGATCCTGTGGAGATCCCCAAACAACCCAGGCTGATATTAGGACAGAAGGTAGCTCTCTGATAACTGACTTCTGGACCCCATTTTGGAGGACAGAATCCTTTCTATGTTCCATATATCATTACAAAGAGAGGAAGATGCCACTAAATAGAGAACCTGGTGGTTGACAGAACCTGGTGTTCCTTAGCAGAGCAACAATGGTACAACATGAGGTAAACCCTGAATGCTCTTCTTGAACATTTAAAGTAACTTTGTCATTCTCTCTACCCTCCAATCTTCATCTCTTTGGGGGGCTATAGAAAGATTAGTTTAAAAGACAATGATTTTTATTTTTTATTAATAAAAAATCATTTATAACTGATGGCTATGCAAAGTCATTCTGTCTCACAGAAATATATTTAATGTTTAGCTTTATTCATTTTAACTATATTTATTTAATTTTCAGTTATATTTGTGTCAGTTTTTGTTACATCTTAGAAAGCATAATAAATATTTGCTGCCTTATAAAATACCTAGCTTAGAAAACAGTAAGAAGAAGTATGATAAGCTAAAAATAACATATTTTCATAAGCTTATTTTTCATAAGTTGAATGGTCCAAAGCAAAGTTGAACCCACCACTAATATTTCTACCTATTTTAATATACACCTTTGTTGCTGGGCGGTGGTGGCGCACACCTTTAATCCCAGCACTTGGGAGGCAGAGGCAGGTGGATCTTTGTGAGTTCGAGACCAGCCTGGTCTACAAGAGCTAGTTCCAGGACAGGCTCCAAAGCCACAGAGAAACCCTGTCTCGAAAAACCATACCTTTGTTGATTTCATTCCCATATAAGAAGCCCTCTGTTCTGACTATGATTCTGGAAGCTTTTGGATTTTGAACTCATTATTAAATGCAGAAAACATCGTGTCATTATTCTCACTAAGAATATGGTACATTCTCTGAATATTAAATGACACAAATGCATACCAGTCATTTAGTATTATTTTTGGTGTAGTAGGTATTAAACTCTCAGTTACACAATCAGCAAATAAGTATCTGATAAGGTTTTTTAATGTTGTTTATGCTATGTGAGAAATAAAAAGACAATGTTGACCAAGACAGAAAACCATTTCTTCTCATAAGATTTATATAGGTTTGGAAGACAGAGTGTCAAAAAAGAAATGACCAGGGTAGTACATATCACGAGGTGGTAAGACAGGAGAAAATAAGATATTGTTGAAGAGGCATGACTCTTAACTTGTTTATCAAGAAGAAAACCAGTAACAAGCAATGTGGATGAGAATCTTGGGAGTGAACATGCGTCCTATGCAAAATATCACCTGTCTAAAGAAATTCTAAAGAGTAAAACTCACCATGAGAGAAATATATCCTCGCTTCTCATGCCACAGTGTGGGAAAAACCCCTGTCCACAATGATTGCTGGTATCTTTCAAGCTGCTAAAGTTGAATGAATGGTCCCAACATAAAGAAAAGATTTTTATACAAGACTGAAGTGCTGATGTGATCATTATTAAACACTGTATCCAGAAATAAAATTATCATTCATAAGTTTATGTAAACACTATAACTCAAAAATGTAGCAATAAAAAATAGGAATCTAGAGGTATAGATGACACATGAAGAAAGAAAAGAAGATGGAAATAAGAACCAGTTTTCATATCTCCAAGGTACATTCTTATTCATCAACTCTGCCTAGTCAACAGCCAGTTGTATGTCAACTCTACCTTGGTGAACAGTCAGTGAAGTAATATTGTCCAAGTTGAAAAAAGAAAACTGTAAACATTATAGCAATAAAATTAAATAACCAGGTGTCGTGACACAGGTGTTTTTCTCTGTTATTCACAAAACTGACATGTATGAACTGCTTGGGTTGCAGTGTGAGCTAGTGATACCTTGTGAATTCAAGGATAGCCTGGGCTATCCTGTGAAGGTCAAAGTAGACAGTCTAGAAACACCATATCTCAAAATAAAAACTTCAAAATTATCTAGGGATGTAGGATATAGCAGAGCCATTGACTGCTATGTACCTCTAAGGTCAAAGTTCTAAACCCAGTGTTATAAAAGTAATTAACGAAATCAATAAGTGAGTAGCGTTACTGTTTAACAATGTTAGTGGATCATAATAACTCAACCAAGACAGATGAGCAATACTGAAATGATAATTAAAAGCACAATATCTCTATATGGATTTTAACAACAATCTCTCAATTATTTTGTATCATACAACTTGAACTCTACTTTTCCTTTCTTTTTCACTATATTTCTTTAAGTTTACTGGTTTTATCAATTGCTTTTACGTTTCCAGAGACTAGCTCGAGGCACTAAAACTAGAGTTTGAAGTAAATCAATGGATAACTTTCTTTAAATCAATCTCAGTAGCAACCATAAAGGATTATAACACTCTGTGTCTTAGGAGCTCATCAAGACTAACTATTGAGAATATTAGAGTCATTTCAATATGACAAACATACTGAGTGTTTGGAATTATTAATATGGTTTCCATCCTCACTGTGTTCTTGACAAAAAAAAATCACTCCAAAAGATCAGACATGATACTGTCATGAGTGAAACTGATGAGGCCATACAAGATTTAAATATGTACTTTTACACACGTGAGGATTTTAAGTTACTTATGCTCTTAAAAAGAGAATGATTTAGAATACGCTAAACATATTCCAGCTTTCACGTGTCCTTTGAAGCAGTGGGTGAGCAGTAGACGGTCCTTTATTTGTTTGTTAGAGATGCTCCGTATGTTAGAAACCTGACATGGGAGCTGGCAAGTAAGACACATACACAAAAAGACCAAGAGCTCACGGACTCTATCAGAAAATGAAACATAAATCACCCCTGAGGAAAAGCTTCGCAGGAGATCGGAGTTTTTAATGGATGCTTAATGAAGTGGAGTAACACACAGTGTGCTGCATTAACATCAGCACGTTAGCTTCTGAGGGCATCTCCAGTCACTGGTTTCTGCTAGTTAGAAGTCAGTAGTGGAGCCAGAACCCAACAGCACACTGAATTGTGAGAGTAGGTTTCATTTGTCTCTATTCATGTATAATTCAACTATTTCATAATTTATGAAATTAAGAGTGCCTAGGTGTAAACCCACTTAATTTCCAGCAGCAAACTCAGAGAATGAATGCGAATAATAATAAACTAAATAAAGACAATCAGGATAGCCTCAATGAAATGTACATAACGGTGGGATGTCATCCATGATTCTCTCACTATCGCCCATACTAGTCACAAGACTAATCAAGTAGATAAAATCCAAGGTAAAAAGAGTTAACAATTATTTAGTGTTTAGTATATAAACAGTCTAAGTATCTGCATTAAATGTACATTTTAATGTTTGAGAATTTCTTATTTGCATGTGATATATTTTAATAAAGACCATTGCCCATATCCCGCCCTCTAATTGTTCTATTTTCTCTACCATGGGTCTCTCCCTCTCACATCTCTTTGGCGTATATCCCATAAACTATTTCCTCGTATAGATACATGTTTATTCACGTTTGTTGCTGCTCTGTTCACAACAGTCAGGAAATGGAAGCAACCTAAATGTCTACCACGTGATGGATGAATACTAAAATATGGCACACATATACAATGAAATATCATTCAGCTGTGAAGAAAAATGAAATTGTGAAATTCACAGATAGAAAAATAGAGGCGGAAATAAATATTCTGAGGAAGACTGATTTTGCATTTTCTCTTTCATAGGAGGATGCTAGCTTTGAATTATTTGATAATAATTATATATTTACACTCATATACCCATAGACATTAGGAAAGTACTAATGACTCGTGGGAAGGGTTTAAAGATAAGGGAGATAGAATTCGACTTGTAAAAAAAAAGGAGGAAGGGTGGGAATGATGGATAATTAGCACCTAAAACCTTTGAAAACCACACACAGAAACCTGCTACTATATAAACTTCTGTGTGTGAGTGTGTTTGCGTGTGTGTGTGTGTGTGTGTGCGTGTGTGAGAGAGAGAGGGGGGTGGTGGGATTCCCTTTGTATGCTGTGAATATCATTGGTTATAAAGGAACTGCTTTGGGCCTATAGCAGAGCTATAGGGGAACAGAGCTAGGCAGGGAAAAAACTAAGCTGAATGCTGGGAGAAAGGAGGCAGAGTCAAGGAGAAGCCATGGAGCCCCGCCAGAGACGGACACTGGAACTTTAGCCGGTAAGCCACAGTCATGTGGCTTCACAGATTTATGGAGATGGGTTAAATTAATATGTTAAGAGTTAGCCAATAAGAAGCTGGAGCTAATGGGCCAAGCAGTGATTTAAGTAATATAGTTTCTGTGTGATTATTTCAGTTCTGGGCAGCTGGGACAAACAAGAAGTTCCTTCTTCGTGTGTGTGTGTGTGTGTGTGTGTGTGTGTACACCCACCCTATAATAGAGAAGTGGCAATGTTTCTTTAAGGCATTATTGGCTGTCAAATGAAAATCCCAATGGCAGTAATGTGTTAGTTCTTTTGGAGATGTCATTCAACATCATAGGTCTTTGCAATTCCTCCTCTTTTCTCTACAGAACTTGGTAATAAGAATCTATTGCTAAAAATACCACATACTTGAGTCATAGAATAAAAAGATATAAGCTAATGTTGACATGGAAGCTTTTTTTTTCATTTCGACTGGCTAGTTTGCATAATACTTTAAGGAGTTGTAAAAATTACTAAGGGAGAAAGATCATTATTAATCCTATCCATCTGTGAACCTAGAAACTACAGAACGATCATCCTGGCAAAACACAACCCACTAATGCAATAGTGTAGCACAACTATAATGGGAATAACTAACTACATTCTTTCTAAATACAAATCCTGATCCACAAGATGGACCCCATGACTGCCATTATTAGCAGGACCAAGAATCCAGAAGTAGGTAGGACATAGGACATAGGGAAGAAACTACAAACATCATTCTGCTAATGTGACATTATTAAATTCCTAAATTACATAATTAAGTATTTCAAAGGCATATTATACACATAGAATAAAGCATCACTCAACCCTAATCCAGGATGCAAAAAAGGTTGAAGACAAATCAGGATAGTGCCAATCAAAGGAACCTAATTCTTACATTGGTGGGATTCCAGCCACGATTCACTCAGTATCACCCAGAGCTAATCAAGAAGATAAAATCCAAGGTAAAAGGAGTTAACAAGAAAGACAAAAGGAGACAGATAAAACTAAGGGTCATTTAATTGATAAGAACAGATACTACACTTGATCTTAGCAAGAAGCAGGGGAAAAAGCAGCCCACAAATCACAATTTCAGAGAACCTAGACAACAAAGAGGACCCTAAGAGAGACATACATGGTTCTCATCTACATGGGAAGTAGAAAAAGACAAGATCTCCTTAGTAAATTGGGAGCATGGGAACCTTGGAAGAGGGTAGAAATGGGGGGATAGGAAGGGAGAGGAGTGAAGAAAACATATAGCTCAATAAAAACAATAAAAAAAATCTCAGGGTCATTTGAAGGGTTATTTGGAAACCTAACACAGTGAAATATTCCTAAAATACATAGACAGATGGTGACCCAAATGGAATCAGTGAATAATGGGAAAGACAGAGCCCCAACCGGACATCCCTCATCACCAAATGAATCTTTCAGACTGGGGAATGAGTTACATCTAATTAAGTTGTTAGTCTAAGGGCACCTTGTAAACTCCCACACAACCCAGGCTATTGTCAAGGTTTTTGGTTGCTCTCTACAAACTGATGGTAAATGGTAAGGTCTTTGCTGATGATAACACCTACATAACTTTTTGGGTGTGAAGAAATTGTGAAGGTGCCTACCTAGACTCTTCAAGCCTACATACTAGTATTTATTCATGGTCTTGGAAGATACTCCACATTATACCAAAGGAGGAAGGCAAACATCAACCCAGTCTCAAACCCTTCAGTTGACAGTGGTGACTTGCATGCATGATGTACGTGTGCAATTGTGGAACTAAATGTGTGGGAGTAATGAACCAATATCTGATTTAAGGTCTATTCCATGAGGTAGAACCCATCTTAGTCATTGCTCAGGTGGCCAAAAACCTGAGACTACATAGGCCAGTTACCTGGTGGAAAACAAAATTCTGCTAAAGAAACAGCAGCAAAATGACTTCTATCAACTCTCTACTACAATACAAATCAGAGCCTCCTTCAGCAATCATCAGAGATTCCTCCTCCTGAACTAGATGGGAATAGACAAAGAGACTCACTGCTGGACAATGTGCAGAAAGTGAGAGGCTTTGCAACACTCAGACCCAAATGGGATCAGTTCCCTTCCATCAAGTGGCTCAGGGAATTTAGTAGAAGAAAAGGAAAGATTGAAAGAGCTAGAAGGAATGTAGAAGACTAAGAAAACAAAGCTTCTAAATGCAACAGAACTACTGACGCATATACAACCCCTCAGAGACTGTGATAGCACTCACAGGTCCTGCAAGGATCTGAGCCTTGTGGGGTCCCAACACTGAGAGGAGAAGTGGACACAAGGCCCTGTCCCTAACATAAAAACTATCTACAACTGCTAATCGCTTGGAAATAAAAATTAGTTTTCTCTAACAGAGTGTCTCCCTGATATATAAATCACTCTGAAGGCCATCCCTATGCCCACCCGTCAAGGGCCAACAGAAAACTGGCATCAAGATATATTTTCAAGGATTTTTTTCTTATAATGTTTTGTCTGCGCAATATTTTCTTTCTTTCCCACCCCACATGTTTTTTGTTTATGTATCATGGTTCCCTAATTTGTGTTTTTAGATTCTTTTGTACATGTGTTTTTCTCTATGTCTGTATGTGTCACTTGTGCTTTTTTGGCTTTGTTTTTTCTGTTTGTTTTGTCCAATCCTGGTTTATTTGTTTTTAATTTATTTTATTTTTATCATTGTTTTTTTCTTTTTTAGATGCCTATTCATTTTCTAACAAATTAAATCAAGAAAGAATATATGGATTTGGGTGGGTGGGTGAGTGGGTGGGTGGGGTGGGTCTGGGAGGAGTTTGGAGAGGGGAAATCATAATCATTATATGATATATGAAAATACTCATTTTCAATGAAAAAACTAAAGAAATATTGTTTTCAGTACACAACAGGAAAGTTGCACATATGAACTCACAGAAGTGGTGAAATTATGCACAAAATCTGTATGATTATAAGCCAGACTAAATCCCAGCATGGATAAGGGGAGGAGGACAGGAAGTATTGCTCCTGGATGAGGAACTATTGGCATTTTCTGACTTCGGGAAGAGATAGAATCACTTTTCTTCACAGACATGGCCTCTGAGAAGCTAGCCATGTTCCCGTCAATGGCTCTACACTCATGCACAGTGGGGCAGCACAAAGTCAACTCATTACATTAATTTTTCTAAAAACAAAATATGCTTTTAATTCTCTCAATGATCAGTGGGAGATAATTACTCTCATTAGTCCTGTTTAACAGACTGTAAAGCTAAACCACCATGAATGTGGATAATGATCCATAGATCATGTGGGCTGCCAGCAGTAAAGTCTACTTTTACCTGCTATTGATGGCACCATAGAAAACCTACTTATTTTATGTTGTGAGTATGTTGGTGAAAAATTCTGTTCCCAACTACAAAGGCTGTGATAGAATTCATAATGAAGAGAGAGAGAGAGAGAGAGAGAGAGAGAGAGAGAGAGAGATTACAATTAAATGTAAATTTAGTTAACATTATAAAATGGCCAGCTAGTTTTGTCAAAAAAAAAAAGAAGAAGAAGGAGAGGAGTGTCCTCAGACTTCCTTGAGAAAGCTTAGGCTAGTATTAAGCAAAGGAGGCAACAGAAATGTGGTTCTGGATATTTTAGTAACACCACTGAATGTCTGAAGGAGTAAAGGTAAGAAGGGGCTAAGCAGGGAGACTAGGAGTATCTTCGTTCACTGTAGCTCAGAAGTACAGCCCTCCATATTATACTAATGAATTATAAACAAATGAATTATAAGTTTAAATAAACAAGTAATAACCAATAAAATTAGCAATATACCACAAAGAGGAGAGATAAATTCATATGTTTATGGAAGAACTGTAGTTCTTCCACAAGAAGTGGAGCTGTAGTGGCGATGGCACTGCGTGTACCCTATTCTGAAGAAGCAGTAGTAATAATGGTTGCTTCTCTGCATAGCAGGGACCTCAGAACTCACCTCAGGTCTGTGCCAGTGTTAGAGGGAGAGAAGTACGACTGAAAACTGCCATCATGTGACAGTGAACCCATAAACATGGTCATCTATTGTGCACTAGTGATGTGGGAGAATTGTCTGTATTCTGTCAATCATTCTTTAAATAAATGCTGATTTCCCAGTAGTCAGGCAGGAAGTATAGATGGGACAACCAGACAGGAAGTAGAGGCAGGAAATGAGAACAGGAGTATTCAGGGAAGAAAGAAGCTCTTCCCGCAGTCCTGTTCAGACACCAAAGAAGCAGAATGTGATCTGCCCTGCCGAAAAAGGTACTGAGCCATGTGGCTAACATAGATAAGAATAATGGGTTAATATGAGTTATAAGAGCGAATATGAAGCCTGAGCTAATGGGCCAATCAGTTTATAACTTATGTAGACCTCTGTATGATTTTCTATGGGACCTAACGACTGTGGGAACACACTATCTTAAATCATTCACCACACATGTAGAGATGAAGAGAAGACTGAAACACTGGCATTTAAACCTCTTCTTCTTTAACCATGTGCACAAATCTACTAAAAATGGCTAAAGTGGAACAGCTTCAAAGGAAGGAAAAAGAGAGGGAAGGAAGAGTAAAGGAGAGGGGTGAAGAAGAAGAGAAGGGAGGAGAAAAGAGAGAGAGCAAAGAAGTAGGGAACAGAAGAGAAACACCTTAATTGTGTGCAGTGATGATTCAAGAGATCACTAATGTGACCACACAAGGAAAACCCAGATTAAGTAAAAGCTTAAAATAAAAGGTAAACAATTTACCAAATACTACTGTTCTAAAACAAACCAAAAAAGTAACAATAAAATGATGCCTAATGACATCGCTATACTTATATATCAGTTCCTTTCCCAACCATCATCAGGGAAGCTTCCTCCTGCAGAAGATGGGAACAATACAGACAGCTACAGATGGCCATTACACAGAGAGTGGAACATACATCTCTAAATAGGTTGTGTTCCTCAATTCACTCCCCTCAACATTCAAGGGAATGCTTCAGAAAGGCAGGCAAAAAAAAAAATGTAGGAGCCAGAAGGGATGAAAGACATCAAGAAAACAAAGCCCTCCAAACAAACATGAGCAAAGTTTCTGTGTGAGCAAAGCCCATATGAACTCACAGAGACTGGAACAGCAGGCACAGGACCTACACAGAGTCTGCACCATGTCCTCAGTGCATATACTCTAAATTCCAGTTTAGTGTGTTGATGGGACTCGTGATCATGTGAATAAGGGAGTCTCTGTTTCCAATACCTTCTCTTGGGCTATTTTCTTCTCTTTGCTTTGTCTAATTTCAATGGGTTAATTTTTGAATGATCTTATTATATTGAACTATTATTCCTTAGAAGCCTATTTGTTTTCTAATGAGAAAGAGAAAGAAAATAAATCCAGATTGGAGGGGAAGTGGTAAAGAACTGGAGGGAGAGAAAACCATAATCAGGATATATTATATGAGAAAATCGTATTTTTAATAAATAGAAAACCAAAGAGCAAAGCAATTTAAACAACTAAAAAATAGAAGAAAGTGGAAAAGTCAGAAGAGGCAATGTAAAAGAGATAACATTCATCTTTCCCAATTGATCAGCAACAGATTGATTAAGAATTACCATGTTAAAAAAAACTGATGAGTACAGGTATTATGTGTTTTTGAAATAACAACCAAAAGAAACAGTAATAAAAATGTTTAACCCCTTAGTGAAAATAAAAGGAGACAAGGTTAAGAAGACCATTTTCTTTTATGTAAATATTCATTTTATTAAAGGATATTCCATAGTGTCTCCATACTTTCTTCATGTGCATGTATTGTTTTGATTAAAATAAAGACTTTAACTTTGAAGAACCATGTCTTCTTGCCTTCTGTATATCTTTCTGCATCATTTGTCTTTGGAGAAAACCCATTACCTCCTTACTTTAAAAGATAAAGTTTTCATTGAAAGTTTAAAATATTTAGAGTTTTAACCTCTTTGAGCAGAACCCAACCCTGCTTTTCAGGTTGATTTTCTTTGTTAAATGATCTTCACGCACCAAGTCGTTCTTGACCTCATGCGTTGCATAATGTTCTTTGCATTGTCTCTCATACTCCTCTTCTGGCAAATGCCGAGGCAGCCAGGGTAATTAAAATAAACAGAAAGGGAGAAATAAACAAAAGCAGCAGCTGAGACTAAGGTGCCCCCAGGGGTTGGAAGATACGGATGCCAAAAGTGGACTGGTTTAGCGCCAGCACTTAATCTGCAAGAGCAGGTTTGCATGCAAGCCCCAGGATGTCTGACATCAGACCAGAATAGATGAGTTGGTCTTATGACTCGTCATTTACTTCCTTGCTTTTCATTGGACTGGAATAGTATCTTTGGAATTGGAAGAAGATGCTTGATACATAAATTCATATTTATTTAACAAACTTTTTAAAAAAAAATCCTCATACCAGACAAACTTGCAAGCACTTGGATTATTTTGATGTAGGAGGGTTCTTCTATATTTTGTGTTGCATTCATTGGTTAATAAAGAAGACTGCCTGACCTGTAGGATAGGACACAGCCCTTAGGTGGGTGGAGTAGACAGAATGGAAGGCGGTGAGTGAGGAGGCGCTGCCAGATGCCATGATTCTCCAGTCCAAGATGGACATAGGTTAGAATTTTACGGTAAGCCACGACCTCATGGTGAAACACAGACTTTCAGAAATGGGCTAAATCAAGACGTAAGAGTTAGCTATTAAGGGACTAGAGATAATGGGCCAGGCAGTAATTTAATTAATACAATTTTCGTGTGGTTATTTCAAATGTAAGCTAGCCCCACACCGGGAAATAGCCCATGCCATCCTCCATATACATTATTTTAATGAACAAAATAGGTAAAGACAGTGCCTGTGTGGTGGTGGAAAGACCAGAGACTCTTCTTGGATGGTTTGAAGACTTAGTCACATCAAGTTAAACAATTAGAACATAGAATAAGAGGAACTATTGATGTTCCAGCAATATAGCAAATCCCAAAAGCCTAGTTATCAGGAAGCATATAGTAAGATGGAAAACAGAAGGCGATAATTGTTACCTTATAGACTTAAGTTTACCCTTATTAAGTAAACTCAGCCTTGCCACACAACACCGAGCCGTTTTCTAAAATCTTTGCACCACTGCATGGATCCATATACCACTTCTCATAGCACTCGGTAGATTACCATTTTCGTCTTCACTTTGAAATAAGAAAATTGAGACTGAGATTTAAAAAACCTGATCAAAAGCACCATCTTGGAAACTAAAGTCTGGAGCAAGGCAGGAATCCCTGGTGTGTTTTAGCCATCACACTACAAGAAGGAAATAAATCCACCTGAAGCCTTGGTGTTTAAAAATAAATAAGCACCACAATGTATATGACTATGTGAAATACTTACATCCTTGTATCCAGAAATGCTAATATCGGAGGTAATTGAGTCAGAAATTATTTCATATATTAAGATGTTTATATAATATTGAGAATGTTAGGAAAAAATAAAATATAAGTAAGATACCACCTACATTTTATAAGTAATCAAAAGATCAAGAGCTGTGGGTTTGTTAAAATAAAGCAAGTGCTTTATTTATTTATTTATTTATTTATTTATTTAATGTGCTTCTAAGCCATCATCAATAATGTCCAATTCAGAAAAAACCAGCTAAATATGAAACACTCAATTTAATGTCAAAAGTTGTTATAGAGTGGAAAACAATTCCCATGAATGCACAGCCTAGAGATTTGTGTTCACTCCATGAACATGTCTTTAAAATCCTTGTGCCAGGTGAACTTTCGGACCCTTGGATTATTTTATTGGGCAAACCAGATAAAGATTATTTGTGTGATGAGG
Organism: Dicrostonyx torquatus; assembly: GCA_028555095.1. Classification (NCBI taxonomy): domain Eukaryota; kingdom Metazoa; phylum Chordata; class Mammalia; order Rodentia; family Cricetidae; genus Dicrostonyx; species Dicrostonyx torquatus. Next base: position 4,139,376 of record JAQHUG010000004.1, read on the forward strand.
TGGAAAGAGAAAAGGCTCTTCTCAGATCAATTGAATACTGAGTCAAATTGTTTTAGTTCAAATTTTTGTCTTTATTAGGTTTAATAAAGTAATTATGCAACACTGTTCACAAGAAAGTCTACAATTAATGAAACTAATGTCCATGGATAACACAAAGCTTGTAGAGATTAAAATGTTAGATTATTATTGCATTAGTTGCACAGAATATACATTTGTATCAAGTTTGTTTTATTCCTGATCATAAAAAAAAAATGCCAGCCGGGCGGTGATGGCTCACACCTTTAATCCCAGCACTCGGGAGGCAAAGGCAGGCAGATCTTTGTGAGTTCGAGACCAGCCTGGTCTACAAGAGCTAGTTCCAGCACAGGCTCCAAAACCACAGAGAAACCCTGTCTCGAAACAAATGAACAAACAAACAAACAAATGCCTACCAAATTTCATGCTGGTTGTTGAAAAGTTGGATATAGAATGAAAGAACATTTGTTATGTGCTCAATCT
>JAQHUG010000004.1:4202878-4220000 GCA_028555095.1 Dicrostonyx torquatus
CACACACACACACACACACACACACACACACACACACACACTCGACAGATTTTAAAGTGAGAGGTCTTCAAACTCATACACTGGTGATCCCCCAGATGGCTCACCTTCATGGAATGCACTTGCTTTACTACAAGAATCCTGACATGTTGGCATCCCTCACTCAGCTGAGTTATTAAATAATACACCCATTTGTTGAATAGATTGTCAAATAATCCTCACTATGTGACAGCTGGCATTCTTTACCTAATAATAATAATAATAATAATAATATGATGATGATGATGATGATGATAACTTTGATTAGTTTAACACAAAAAGAAAGCAGAATTACTAAGGAATCTCATGGTTCACTAAGACTAAATAAATCACTATCCAAATAAGCTTAAACATCTCAAGAGCACAAGAAAGGAAGCTCCAAGGTGATTCTTAAGCTCTGTGGGCAAGCCTTAAGTCCTGCTTTTCAGGCATTCTTTTATTTAGAAACTGTGCAGAAAAAATTTCCCTTTTAGCCTTTGCTGTTTTCAAAATGATTCATTTACTGCTGACTTACTAAGCCTTCTATGAAAAAAAATTCATGGTTCTGGAAACATCTTAGAATCATTTTCTAGGAAGTTCTGAATATATATGGACGGTATGAGAATGTCTGCCTACAGATTTAGGTGTAGGACATAACCTGGTTCATATGCCCAAGGGTAAACAGAATGTAGTTCAGAGAACACAGCTTGGGCTATGAAGTCAGATTAGAAAAAGACTGATTGGTTACAAAGAAAGAACCATTAAAATTAGAAAGCTACAGAAGGCATGATAAAGACTGAAGGAGTTCTACCATTGGGGGTGAATCACCTAGTGAAAATGCCTATTTGAGCCTACATTTTAGCCATTCATTTCAGATGATTAAAATTCCAGTGGTGATTATATGCATAGACTAGGGAGCCTTCAGAATGGAGCTGTGTTAATCTCTAAGGTCCATTGCTTTTGATGTAGACACTGAAATTAGATTAGATAAGATTATCTGTTTTGGCCAGATGAGATTGATGCTTGCACAAGGAGATTAGAATGTTAGGTTCCCTTAAATTAGATCATTTGAAAGGTTACTAGCAAAAACTGTTCAAAAGAAGGCAGGTCACAAGGAGGTGTGACCTTGGGAATGTACAAAGTGTTAGATATCTCGTGCTGCTAGAATAACATACATTAGCTTGGATAATTTATGAATAAACATTTTTCTTTTTCCTGAGGACTGAGGAGTCCGAGACTCTGGTGCTAGCATGTCAGGATCTTGCTGAGTCCTTACATAGAAGAAGGGACCAACAAGCTCTCATAGCTTCTGTTGTAAATGCATTAACCCCATTGACAAGGGCCCACTCCTGGAAGACCAATGGTAACATCCCAAAGATCTTTTTCCTTAATAATCACATTGAAGGCAGGCTTAAGAATATGGATTTGCAGTAACATTGAGCTGAAATATTTAGCCTGGTATAAGTCAGAGAAAAAAATAATCTTCTTAACTTTGATACCAATTTACTGAGTTACAGATCATAATTTTTAAGGTCTCTAATGTTCATAATTGGGTATCACCCCAAAATTTCTGGTATGACACCAAGGATAGAGAAAAATAATCTAAGGATATGATGTCTTAACTACTTTCAGCACAGTATCCAAGACTTTGTTCTCTTTGAAAAAAACAACCCAACAATTTAAAAGGAATAATGTTTGTCACAAAATTATCAAAACTTAGGGCATGACAATTAGCACATTCTCAAGAAATGTTTAGAAATGTTTAGTATACGGTGGTTAGAATTAGGAGGAAATGAACATTGCCTTAAGGTCAAGCTAATCTGGATTGATTAAAATACGTGGCATACCAAATGAATAAAATGTAGTCCCTTAGTGGTGCGGTAGATCCAAGAAAATTGAGGGAAAATGAACTACAGTGTATCGTTTATGATCATTGAGGGAAGTGTTGATAGGCAATGATATGCACAATGGGAGTCCAGGCTAAAGCAAATGAAAGGAAATGTGGATATGAAAGGGAAAGAAGAGAAGGGAAGGGATGGGGAAGGACTGGGAAGGGAGGTGAGGGAAGAAAAGGGTATGAAGGAAAGAAGCAAGGAAGCTAAGGGAGGCATGACAGGTAAAGGGAAGGAAGGTTGTAGGAAGGACAGAAAACATGAAAGGGTGAGCAGGAAAGTTGTTTTGTCTACAAAAATATTTGTTCATAACTTATCCAGTCTGAGGTCTTCTGTTCTCACATATGCATATATATGTTGAATTGTGAAATAAAGATGAATAAGCACTGACTAATGGTGAAGTTTTCAATGTTAGGAGGGCACTTTCACTAGGTGATTCACCCCCAATGCTATAACTCCTTCAATGTTTGCAACTGTGCACTGTCTACTTCCAGAATCCAAATCCAAATCCTTCTTCCTACTCATTCATTGAGTTCCTTCATATATCTTCATATAGGAGGTCCTTCTATATATCTCTGTTGCTTTCATTGTTTGAATAAAGAGACTGCCTTGGCCTTTTGATAGGACAACCCTTAGGTGGGCAGAGAAGACAGAACAGAATGCTGGGAAGGAGGCAGTGTGGCAGACGCCATGAAACTGTCTGAGATGGACGTAGGTTAGAATCTTCCTGGTAAGCCACAAGCCTGTGATGATACACAGATTACTAGATATGGGTTAAAGCAAGATGTGAGTTAGCCAAGAAGAGGCTAGATATAATGGGCGAGGCAGTAATTAAATGATACAGTTTCTGTGTAATTATTTCAGGAGTTGGGCTAGCCAGGTGTCGGGAATGCGGCCTGTTCCTCCATACTACAATTCATCTCTGCTTTCTGACAGAAGCCCAAACCCCAGGAAGACAGGAAGACACAAAGACACAATGAAGCTAGCAAGAAGACACATTATATGAAAGAAATAAAAGAACAGGAAAATGTATAGCCATCAATCTGTCAGAAGAGACTGTTTAAAGGATATAAATATATAATTACCAGTGTTTTCTAGAGGCTTAATTTATATCCTTTCAAGAAACTTACACTGTGCTGTTCTATCTTTACAATCTAGATCTCTGATCAACATTTAATTGAGAGTGTTCCAAATACCAGGCTATTGTCCATGTAGGTAGAAACCTGTGTGGTACCCTGCAGAACAGCAAACATGTAAGTTTGGGTAGAAAAATAACAAATACATCTTTCAGGTTTGCCTGGAACCTACAATGCCTGTACATTCATGGGCTTTAAATTGTGACAAGTGTTGATGTCAAAATAGATTTATGAATTTAAAAGGTTTCAGTTTATGTGCAGGTAATGATGAAACATTGAATAAAAATAATATGATTGACTATTTACTTTGAGGTAATCAATAAACAAATCAATAAACAAAAATGAAGTCAGAGATGGGTTGAGATGTTACTAAATAGATATAAAGTCACAGTTTTTTGAGTGTCTGTATATCAAGAAATACAACTTTGAAATCCATGATTTGTGTAAATCAGACCACCATGGATTTTCCTAAGATAATGACAAGAGAAAAGAATTCACAGAATCTTGAACCGGGATTGTGACATATTTGTCTGTGATCTAATCCTGCTAATAACAAGCAAGGAAACAAGCTGCGAGATGACTGAACACGTGCCTGGAATTTAATGTTTCTAAGAGTGGTATGTCTTCTAGTAAGAAATAATGCAGACATCATGGCAAGAGATTCGGCTGTACTTTGTGTACTTATTGGCTTGTCAGAACACTGAACGGTACTCATGAAATACCACCTGGATTACAATGTTTCTTCTTTATGCTTTTCTTAGAATGAAATGCAAAAGAAGCATTACAGACAATTACTGGAATGATTCATGCTTAGGAAAATTCTAAGAGACATACTGTTGGGTTTCTATTTCATAATTCATTTTCCAGTTCTTATGTCTTCTTTGAAAGAAAATGTAATGTGCTGTTCCCAGATTTTACTAAGAGAAAATGAAGTGAATGATTATGCTAAAATGATTGCTAAAAATTTTGTCATCACTCGATAAACCTACATTTTGATTAATGTTTTCTATGATGAAACAGATTTTGAGAATGCAGTGACAGTGGGAAGATAGGTTTCTTTCTCGGAAGTGATGAACTTTCTTTTAACGGACAAATAGATCAATGGAAAAGTTGTGTTTCTGCATTTTTCAGGGCTGCCAATATGTTAGGAATAAATCAAGTGACCCAGGGAAGGAGTCTGTCTGTGCAAATTTCCTGGCAAAATTGTTCATTTCCAGCTCTTTTTCCTCCCTCTATAGGAGTTGCATCTACTTTCTGATTTAAATGTTACCATTTGATCAGATTTGTGGTTTTTTTTCTTATAGTACATCATTAACTAGCATCCTAAAGAATGCAGATTAGAATCTCTATTTCTTTTTCTTAAGAATAAGAAAAAAGTCTTTTAATATAATTATAAATGTAAATATTTAGCCTGAGAAACATTTATATTTGGATAGAGCCCTTTAGGTATTTCTTTTTATGTATTTTTTAATTGATTTTTATTGAGCTCTACATTTTTTCTCTGTTTCTTCCCTTCCCCAAGGTCTCCATGCTCCCAATTTACTCAGGAAATCTTGTGTTTTTCTACTTACCATGTAGATTAGATCTATGTAAACCTCTTTTAGTGTCTACATTGTCATCTAAGATCTCTGGAATTGTGTTTTTTTTTTTTAGGCTGGTTTTCTTTGCTTTATGTTTCATAGAAGGTGAAATGGTTTGATTGAGGCACCCTAAGTACAATAGTGTTTACTATTTTCTTTAGGGTGGGAAAAGAGTTCAAATTTGGAAAGCTATTGGCACACAATACAATGAACTATGCTACTGAAAGTGCAGAAAAAAAGAAAGAAAGAAATCCTCTATGTGTAGAAACTCAATTACATTCTTAATCGGGAACAAAGCTACTTGGGGATGATTGTATATGTCGCATGATGGCTTTCTTTATTGCACATAATTTAGTAGACATGGGTTCAATCACATGTTAAATAACTACATGAAATAGTATATGTCATTGTATTCAGATTAAATGTGCTTAAAACTATTTACTTCTAGTAACACTAAAAAATTTGGTTATTGCTGCTCATTATTATTTTATTGTTCATTGTTGTTACATTTTGGTTGTGAATTGCTGCTCAACCTTAAACGTGTGGTTCCTTGAACAACAATATTCAGAACCAGGGCTTTGGGGAAGTAATTGGACCAACCGCTAACCTTTTTAATTACATCAATTTATATGTAATTTTGTTGCAAGTTTATAAGTGATATGGGATTTCCCTCTGTATGCTGTGAATACCATTGGTTAATACAGAATATGTTTTGGCCAGTGACTTAGCTAGGCAGGAAAACTAAACTGAATGCTGGGAGAAAAAAAGGCCAAGTCAGAGAGACACCATGTAGCCACAAGACGGGAAAGATGCGAGCTGCCAGCTAGAACCTTCCAGTAGCCCACAAGCCTCATGGTAAAATATAAAGGAATGTAAATGAATTAATTCTAGATGTAAGAGCTAGCTAGCAATATAATTATGTGATTGTCCAAGCAGTAATTTAAATAACATAATTTCTGTGTGATTATTTCAGGAGTCTTGGCAGCAAGAAAATGAACAAGCAGCCTCCCTACAACATATGAGCCAGTAAAGATGGTAGAAACTTAAGTAGTTGAATCTAGTTGACATAAAATTTCCTTGGTGTTTGCACTTGGAAATCACACTCTGCCCCAGTCCCCTCCTTTGTGTGCCTGGATTTCCTTTCTCTTCCTCTCTCCCTAGTGCTCTCTTCATTCTTCCAGTCTCCTTGGAGTAAGCTTCATTTGACTGCTGGCTTTCCACCATGACAGCTGGCCTTCCCATGGTCCAGAAGCAAGGAATACAAAAGACCCTGGGCCAAGACTTCTGAAACCATGGTATGTGATTGACTACTCTTATGTACTGTACCACAACAGTAGAAAGTTGACAAATACAGTGTTACAAAATAGAATGCTATATTGGCTTACATTTTACACATATCCTGAGAATTATTATTTTAGAACTAGAAATTTTATGAGTGGTATGTAGTCATCAATATAACTGCATGTGTGTGTGTTTGCATTTTGTTTTTTTGTATAGAAATAGTTTTGATTTTAGAAATATTTACCAGTCATCAGAGAATTTCATACACTGTGTTTTTATCATATTCATGCCCCCAGCACCTCCAAGAGAAAGGTTCTACTTCCATGTCTGTCCTCTCAACTTTGCATCTTCCCCTTCTTTTTTCTTTCTTTCTTTTTATTCTACGCCTACCAGTCCAATTTGTTTAGTCCATAAAGTTTTGGATGTAGGTCCTTCCCCAATAGTGTGGTTGACTTCCCAGAGGATAAACTTTTATGTAATTCTCTCTGCCTCCCCCAGAAGCTGTCAGTTGTCAGTAACTACTTGTCTAAGGGTGGGTCTTTATGCCCAGTGCCCCTCCGCATGCTAAGATTTGGTTTGGCTTGACCTTGCTCAAGTCTTGTCAAGCTGTCACAACCACTGTGAGTTCATATGTTGTAGAAGGTGTGGAGGGGTGTGTCTTGCCACAGCTATCTTATACCTGAAATAACCACATGAAAATTATATTAATTTAAATACTGCCTGGCCCATTATCTCTGCCTTTTCTTGGCTAATTCTCACATCTTATTTCAACCCATTTTTAATAGTCTGTAAGTCACCATGAGGTAGTGGGTTTACCGGGAAGATTCAGCATGTCTGACCCTCGTGGCTTCATGGTGGCTCTCTCTGAGCCAGTCTTCTTCCCAGCATACTCTTCTCTTTTCCCTGCCTATCTAAGTCCTGCCCTATCAAAAGGTCAAAGCAGCTTCTTTATTAACCAATGAAAGCAACACAAAATACAGAAGATCCCTCCTACACCATTTATATGTGCAGCTGTCCTGCTGCGTGTGGAACATCCATCACCTCTGGATCTTACATTCATTCTATCATTTCTTTCACAGTGGTCCCAAAGCCCTGAGAGAGGGTTCTCTGATCTAGACAATAGGGCTAAGCATTCCATGGCCTCTTATTCTCCACATCTTGACCAATTTTATGCAAAATTTTATTTTATTAATCATCAACTTAATGAAGAAATTTGAAGAGCTCAAAAAGACAATTAAAAGAATAAAAGATGCTGATTTCTAAAAAAAAAATAGGTTCTCACTGTGTTAACTCTGGCAGAATTGGAACCAGGTGGAACTTGATATCACACAGAGATCCAGCCACCTCCCAAGTCTTTGGATTAAAGGTGTGTATCATCATGCCTGTGTAGTCAAAATCCTTAACTTCACTGGTGTAAGAATAATAGTATAAACAGGTGGGTAATTTTTCTTTATTAACAGTTAATTAAGGAGAGCTGGAGAGATGGCATGTTGGTGGAAAGTAATCAGTGCTGTTACAGAGGACCCGAGTTCAGTGCCCAGCACCCATGATGAGCAGCTCAGGACTGCTCACAACTGCATCTCTATGGAATCTGGTACCATTTTCTGGACTCTATGTGCACACTGGTGCGTATCTTTAGACATGCACACATGCATATAAAATAAAATATATATTTACATAAAAATATACGAATATATTTTTAAAAGCTGATTGTTATGCTCACTGAAAGCTTACAGTGTGTGTGTGTGTGTGTGTGTGTGTGTGTGCATGTGTGTGTGAATGCATGCATATATGGTATGGGTATGCATGTGCATATGCCTGCATGCATGTGTGCAGTGCTTGGGAAGCCATTTGAATTGAAATGAGAAGTAAACTACAATGTTCATAGACCTAAGATGCATGCAATGAATTATAAATTTGTGATTACCAGAGAATATAATAATTCTACTAGGAGAAAAAATTATTCAAACCTCACTTGAAATTCCATAAAAGTATTTCAATGACGTGCAATGAATATTCAACTTAGTAGCATAAAGTAGACAAGCACAATGTATACAGATACACTTCAACAATGTTAATCTTTCAGATGGTATAAAATCCCTGCTCATTTATCCTCTAGACTTACAAATAGAAAAAGATAAATGAACAGGGATTTTAGGTAACATATATTATCATATGTGATAACATGGCAAGTAGAGACATTAAATATAAAAAAGAGTAGTAAATATTAAGTAAATATTACTTATACATATAGTAGTATGTATTAAACATATATTGGCATTATCTATTCAATTTGTAAAACTAAGTACTAATTGCAACATGTGTAGGTAATTAAGTGATTATAGATATAGATGATGATAGATAGATGACAGATAGATAGATAGATGATAGATGATAGATAGATACAGATAAGTGATAAATAAATAAGAGATAATGTTAGAAGTTTGAATGATGCTTAGCCTCCCTCTGCTATTTTCTTGAGCATTAGTTTGCTAACATTAGTGTCTGCATCACAAGATAACTTTTACTGATAGCAATTGCTCAGATGAATATAATGACTCAAAAGAGTGAAGCTTATGCATTTCCTGTGTACCTGAAAAAGTTCATGGTCTGCAATCTCAGTTTAACCAGTCTGCTTAAATTATTTCTATTTAATAGTGCTCACTTTGTTCACGTATGTTTTCATCATCCACCCCTGTGTATTGTCTTTTGAGTACAGTCGTCTTCCATAACGTATTTTTATACTGTGAAATAGCTGCTACCAGTGTTTTTTTTTCCCAGTGACTTTATTTGTTCTATGAAATATGTATGTAGCAATTCAGTAAATCTTTACTTGGAATTCTTCCATATGTTATACAAAGGTAGTACAAGGTGATAAGACATTTTCATAAATCTCATAAATGATTAAATGATATAGCATGTTTTCAAAGCAACGCTATTGCTTTTTCTCACTTACTGCTATCACAACCACAAAACAAATGTATCCAGAAAGTGTAAAATGACGTTAGGAAACACAGGGGAAAACAGCAACCAAAACAGAAAGCAAAAAGCAAATAAACAACAAAAACACCCTCTGAGATCTACTAGCCTTTGAAGGAAGAAAGGCAGAGAACTATAAATATTCAATGAAGAAATACAAAAATGTTGCGGGGACAGAGAGGATGTGGCCACATAGCTTCTGAATTCCTAATGTAGATTGGAAAAGAAGGCCAAAGACAACAGGTCTAGAGGGAGTGGGTAGTGCATTGAATTGCTTTAAAATCTAAAGGAAAGGCTTTTGCAGTGTGACCATCTCTTTCACATCTAGAATTATTTTAATTTTATTTTTATATATGTATATGTGTTTGATTATATTCTCATGCATACAGGTATCTCCTAGACTCTAAGATGGTGTTCAGTTTCCTGGACTTACAAGTGGTTGTGAGCCACCTGAATTGGTCCAAGGAACTAAACCAAGTTGCTATGCCAGAGTAAGAAGTACTCTTAACCACTGTGCCATCCCTCAAAGTCCATCATCTACTGCTTTCCAGCACAGGTATTCTTGAAGTGTTTTATTCTCCAAATTTCTTTACTATACTGTCATTTGCTTTGTAATATCACAGAAACACCTATTTAATTTAGCATGTGTGCTTCCCAATCTAATTCTTTTATGTTCCTTTACCATGTCACAACACCTGCTCTTTGAGTTCTAGCACTTGATATGACTAAACGCTTCTAATAACTACATACTATAAGAATTTATTCCAATTTCCTAGGAAGTAGAAAATATTTCATTCAAATGACCTATGCAACTAACAAATATTCTGTTGAGATTTGCCTCCAATGATATGTCTATTTAACCCATGTTCTTTATCTCATGCCCAGATGAGTCTGATTCCCAGATCGATACACGTTTGTAGTTTTTTTTTTTAAAGTTTTGATGTACTAATATGTGCAAGTGTGTGGGAATCCATGTATCTATGTGCATGTGAGCTCAGGTTTACGTAGAAGCCAGAAGCACTAAGTCCTCTGAAGCTAGATTTACAAGTAGGTATGAAGTACCTGACATATGCAGTGGGAACTGAACTCAGGTGATTTGCAATAACAGTACACACTTTTAACCGCAGAGCCATCTCTCCGGCCTCTGTATTTCTACATTTTTGTTGTTACCACAAGGCTTACTACTGGCCAATAATTACCCTCAATAATGACTTTCAACCTATGGAACCAAACTTTAAAGACATACTTATCAAAAAACATTTAAATGATTAAATCTACTAACTATAAGTCATTCATAAAAATTAAAATTATCACAACCCATTTCCTAGTCTAAAATTAGTGATAAAATACTTTATTGACCTTTGTCACAGTTTTTTGCATTAGGTTGTAACATTTTGCCTGCGGTCAGGCTAACAAACAGGAGCCTGAGCCGTCCACTGTATTTTCAGAGCCTATGTGTCGAAAGAGGATTAGGTCACAAATCTTCGGAATGACACTTCCATGATGAGCTTGAAATACCACGTTGCCTCTTGTGTTTAGCAAACATATTTCTGCAACCTTGAGACCTCGGCATCTGGCATGGACATTATTGATCTGCCTTTCTAATTCTGGCCCTGCAATGATTTGCTCCTCAGCCACTTCTTTGTCATTTGTCCGTTCTTCATGGCTCCGGGTCTCTATCTGCTGTTCTTTCTGAGATTAATACCATTTATTTTGGTTTCTTGAGGGTGATTTATTTCAAGACCTTTTTCCCACAGTCATTCTTAACACTGCTCTAATACAGTGGAGATCATTAAAGGAGATGGATTTTTATATTTGGTTGATAAAGATATTTAATTTCCGTACCCCATCACAAATAGGAAGATCACCATGCTTGTCTTTCTCTAATATAAGAATTTCTCAGGCAAAAGTTGGAAGCATGGGAATGGGGATAAGGGAGTCATTTTAGGATTGGCAAGAGACTTATCTCTAGAGGGGATCCCAGGTGTCCACAGGGATGTCCCCAGCTAGGTACTTGGGCAGCAGAGAAGAGGGTGCCTGAACTGACCTTGTCCCATAGTTACATTGATGAATATCTTGATCGTCACCATAGAAATTTTGTCCGATGGATGGAGATAAAGCCAGAGACCCACATTCACATCAGAACAATGGACTGAGCTCCCAAGGTCCAATAGAAGAGCAGAAGGAGGGAGAAGATGAGCAAGGAAGTCAGGACTGTGAGGGACTGGCCCATCAAGTGAGACAGTGTGCTTGATCTATTGGGAGCTCATCAAATCCAGCTGGACCAGGACTGAAGGAACATATGACCAAACCGGACTCTCTGAATGTGGCTGCCAATGGGGACTGACTGAGAAGTCAATGATAATGGCACGGGGACCTATCTATTCTGCATGTATTGGCTTTGGGGGAACCTATTTTATACGGATGCACACCTTCTTAGACCAGGATGCAGGGAGGAGGGCCTTGGGCTTCCCACAGGGCAGGATACCCTACCCTCTCTTAAGGAAGCAGGGAGAGGGAGGAGGGGTAGTGGGGGAGCGGGAGGGCCTGGGACAAGGGGAGGAAGTGTAAAACTTTTCTTTTAACAATAAAGAAAAAAAGAATTTCTAACTTTTACATTTCTAATTCTGACAGGGTCCCTACAGAAATCATGGCAGGCAGAGGAAATGAACTGTGAAGAGGTGAGAATGAAAATTCAGTTCAGTTTGACTTCATCAAACTAGCTCAAACTTCTAGAAACTCTAATTCCAGTCAGTTTATTGGGAGCATATTTAAATACAATACAATTTGGGGGAAGATTTTCTGGTATAATACAATCTCTGGTGTTCAAGGAGACATTATTACATAGAAACTCAACTCAGACTGCGTGTCCTAGCTTCCAAGAAATGGATTCTAGAGATAGGCTACCTACACTAACTGAAGGGCCTAAGGAAGGATCTGGCCTGGTCTAGGTCAAATAGCATAAAGGTTTCTTGGGCTGTTAGCCCCTGGCAATACAGATAATATAAGGGTCATTATTGTGGAAACTTGAATATGGTCCAACCTTTTATATAGCATAGATCACCAAAGTATTAATCACCTCCAATTCCATGCTTTTTGACAGAAAACAGTTATGTGTCCTTCTGTTTGAAAGAACTGCCCTGGTTGCTTAACATTCCTGGTTTTCCTAGAGATCTGTGGGTGCAAGAGCCTTCAGGGTCCCAACATCATTCCATTCTTATTTTGTTTTGTACAGTTAGTTTAACAACTGTATAAACAAGGTATGTTAGGACGTGCTTATAATATCACTATCCAAGAGAGAGAGAGAGAGAGAGATAGAGAGAGAGAGAGAGAGAAGCAGGAAAGTTAATTCCAGATCATCTTCAGCTACATAGCAAGACTACTAACATCCTAATCTTCACAAAACCTTGGAAGAGAAGACAAAGGCAGAGGATGTGAAGGGGAATGAAGGAGAAGGGGAAGAAGAGGAGGAAGAAGAAAGAACAAGAAGAAAGAGAAGAAACAGTAGCCAACAGACTCCATTAAAACCTGTAACTCCTTGTCTGTCACTAAGGTCCATGGTGCTATCATCTAAGCTCCAATCTGTTTACAAAGTCCCCAGACTTATGTCCTTAATGTTTTCCACTGCTGTATCCTCTAGCAGGATTGCTCCACTCAGAAACTGGAGTCTTCCCTAGCAGATATTTCATGTTTCTAACATCTCTGCTGTGGGAACTTCCTCAGCCAAAAGTCTTTAAAATACGATGCCCAAATACTTGTCCAGTTTTTGTTATTGTTGTTTTTGGTTTTGGTTTCTCGAGACAGGGTTTATCTGTCAGCTTTGGAGCCTGTCCTAGCCCTCTCTCTGTAGACTAGGCTGGCCTCAGATTCACAGAGATCTGTCAGTCTCTACCTCCCGAATGATGGGATTTAAGGTGTGCACCACCAGTGGCCAGCTAACTTGTTCCATTTTAGCTTGGGCTTAATGACCACAACCCTCTAAATACCTCTCAGAAGAAACCTAAGCCCAGGACACAGTCCTTTGTCTCACAGATCTCCCTGAAAATCTTCATGAAAGTTTCCTTGAGGGAAAAACTATTACATTTTATATGTTATAAAATCATCTTGGCATGGACAATGCTGCATTTTTCTGCCAACTCAAGCAGTAGCAAGTTTCCCTGGACAACTACAGTGATCTCTAAGTGAATGCATGGTTGAACCTAAGAAAATACTTCCCAGTTGGTGGGCCAGTGTGCTTGATCTATTGGGAGCTCATCAAATCCAGCTGGACCAGGACTGAATGAGCATATGACCAAACCGGACTCTCTGAATATGGCTGCCAATGGGGAATGACTGAGAAGCCGAGATGGAGCGGGGAGGGCCTTGGGCTTCCCACAGGGCAGGGTATCCTGCCCATCTTAAGGAAGCAGGGGGAGGGCGGTGGGGTAGTGGGGGAGCGGGAGGGCCTGGGACAAGGGGAGTAAATGTAAACTTTTCTTTTAACAATAAGAAAAGGAAAAAAAAAGAAAATACTTCCCTAGATACCTCTGCTTAAGTAGAGTACTCTGCTTCTCTTATACTTAAAAATAAACCATTAGAATCCTCAATGACTTGATTCCGGATTATTTCTGAAATGTTCTTAAGGTTTCTTTCCTATTGACATGTCTTGGCTTCTTTTTAATGATTGTATTGTAGCCTTCAAATGCTAGTCTACTCTACTAATTCCTCCCAATTCTCACTGGAATATGGCTAAAAGCAGACAACAAATGCTTGGACAGTTGTGATAGTGAGACTTTGTGGGTATATCTTGTGAAATTCCTAGGGATTCCAATCTCTAACTCCTATTTCTGTAACTCCTGCACTCATTCTTTTTCTTTATCTATGATGATCTTAGGTGTAGGAATTGTGCTTTAGATGTATTCAATATGTTTCCACTCTACCAATCTGTACTCTGATTGGTTGTCATTTTCAGTACTGATCTCTGTCTGTTGCATAAGGAAGTTTCTTTAGGCTGACCTTGTCATGCTAGTCATTTTTGGGATTCATAGCTATCAAAGCTGAATAGGACTATTGTTTGCTTCCCTCTTTGGCAGCTTGCATGCTATGAAGAAGGGTTACACATAGAGGCCTCTTAATGCAAATGCAGAAAGCTCAGAAGGCTTAATCATACAAAAATATCTACAGGCAAATAAGGAATGCTAAAAGCCAGAGAAATAATAGTCTTCCCCAGGGAAGAACACAATAATTGGTTATCCAATATCAAATGATCAGCCCTGAAGGCATACATAACAAGTATCATTATATAGATTGAATAGGTCTTATTTATGTGTTATAATCTTATGCAGAATGTTTTTGTTTTAAACCATTTTACCTTAGAATGCTGAAAACTTGAAACAATTCTATCACCAAAAAAAAAAAGAGCTGCATACAATTCTATCTCATAAGGTTCTTAGTCCTAGTGTCATAATAAACAACTAGATTAAAAATTTATGAGCAATAAAGACTTGGTAAAATTAGAATGTCAAGTGTTGAGTTGCTAAAGTATTTAAATGTAGCTCTTGAAAATCATAATATATAAACAAATATGACCAACCAAAAAATAATCTCAATTGGAGAAGTCAGCCGATTGCACAGAAAAGTCATGGATTTTAGTGTCAGCAAACTTTACTCTTATTTTGGCTTCACCAGCTGATGAGGAACAAGACCATAACAGAATACTTAACTAGTGAAGTCTTATTTTATTTAGCTAAAGTTCAACAAGGAGCTAAGTCATTGTGAGTCTTATTTAGAACCTAAACTATCAACAGAAATAATTCTTACACACTGGTTGCTTCCCAAAAGTTCATTTCTCCCAAATAATATCCCATTGTTTTAAGTAAAAGAGTAAAACTCATTATTACTACAGAAAGAGTTTCCTCTAAGGTCTTACTCTGATTGAGAGAAATATGTCTCTGCTGTTTATGTTACATTTCTGCCATCATTGCTTCATCGTAGGATACTACTATGCCTTACTAAAAATGGAGTTCATATGAACCCTACCCCAGAACCTCCTATGAGGCACCATGGCTGAAGAAAGTAATAATCTATGTTCAAATAGTAACCTCTGATCATCTATATTATATCCTTTCATTGTCCTAAATGGTATAGGCTCTGATGGAAGGTGACATTGCCCCCAGAAGAAATCTGAGAATGCAGGGCAAAGATTGTGTTACATATGTGACTTTAATGCTCTTGAATATCATAATATGACCTTACATTTTCGAAAGGGGGACATTGTATAAAAAGTGAATTTTAAATTGTTATATATAATTAAATTCGCATGTACTTACCCATGAAATTATTTTCACTAAATTATTTTGCATGAGTCAAACTATTTTTAAAATATATACATGAAACTAGTATCCATAAAAAAGTTTTATATTCAATATATGTCAGTCAAGAGAGTCTTTAAAACCCTTTCTACAACAAACACCTACACTGCTATGGTGTGTGTGTGTGTGTGTGTGTAGGCCTATACATGGGCTGTGACATAACGTGAAAAGAATCTAAGACTCTATCCTGAAACCAAAAACAAAGTATTCTAAAAATGGCTCCAGCGAAGAACACAAGCTCTAATGCTTATGTTTTCTCCAAACTCTTCTTTCAGTCTTTATGTGTTAAGCCTTACTTATCATCAAGGGTAGGAACAAGGGTCAGTGCATGGATGCAGATCCAACAGGGATGCCTCCCAGTGCCATGAAGCTGCAAGAAAAGACACTGAAAAAAATGAGAGACAAATCCAAACGTCCTCTTGCAGTGGTCTCTATGCTTCTGTTGTGTCAAAAGTTATGTGTTGAAACCTAATGTCTGGTACAATAGTATTAAGTGGATGGAGGTTTTGTGGATGAGTGTTATGTCATGATAACCACATTCTTCTGCCTGGGAGTAATCTCCAGTATCAGCAATCTGGGGGCGTATGTTTATCAACTGCAGCACCTGAGAACACAAACCTTCATAAGACATTCAATCTTCCAGCAACTTGATCCAGGGCTTTCTCACTTCCACAATGGTAAATGATAAATTCTTATATGTTATAAATTACTCAGTCTGCAGTGTATTGTCATAACAACTCAGATTAAGACAGCTACTGCTCACAAAAGACTTTGAGAATGAGAGAATGGAGGACCCTCTTCTGATACCCAAACTAGTTTCAAAAAAAAAAAAGTTTCATCTGGATTTTCACAAGCAACATTGTGAAAGTGAACCATGACTAGCCAGGGAAACAGGTAGACTAACTACAGATCTTCACCTCTCCTCCAAATTCAATGCCCTAGTTTCACCCCTAACCCTTTAGTACATGACCTGCAGTGACCTCTCCTCCTTCCTTGTCATCACGTCCAGTAGGTCACACGGATCTCCTCCTTTATCTTAGTCAGAGTTAATATTGTTGTGATGAAACATCATGGCCAAAAAAAGCAACACATGGAGGAAAGGATTTGTTTCCATCACAGTTCCATATAACAGTTCATCAGTGAGGGCCGAAACTCCTATAAAGGCCATAGTGGAGTGTTGCCTAGTGAGTACTCCCCACACCTTGCTTAGCCTGCTTTCTAATAGAACCCATGGCTGCCAATACAGGAAAGGCCCCACCCACAACTGAGTGTGTCCTCCCCTGTTGATCACTAATTAAGAAATTGCCCACAGACAGAATTTATGGAGGCATTTTCTCTATTGAGGTTCTCTCCTATTTGCTGACTCTAGCTTGCCATGGTGACAAAATTCTACCCAGTACGTCCTTCAGTCTTACTTCCCACCACTCATCACTTTATCCTGGTTCCCAATTTCAGTGTTCATTACATGGGAACACAGCAGGCAAGATGATCAGAGAAGCAAGTAGGCCAGCTAAGCAGATAGGCAAGCTCTAGAACTTCACTCTCTGCTGTGGGTCAATGGTCTTGTACCCTGCCCTGTCACTTGTATTCTTTTAATAAAATGCTGATTGATCAGTAGCCAGGCAGGAAGTACAGGTCGAGTAACAAGGACAGGAGAATTCTGGGAAGAGGACTTAGTCTGCAGTCATCACCCAGACCCAGAGGAATATAGATTAGGACGCCTCACTGATAAAAGGTAGTAAGCCATGTGACTAACACAGACAAGAACAATGGGTTAATGTACAATATAAGAGTTAGTTAATAAGAAAGCCTGAGGTAAAAGGCCAACCAGTTTATAATTAATTTAGGCCTCTGTGTGCTTCTTTGGGACTAAATGACTGTGGAACCAG
>JAQHUG010000004.1:4298647-4316952 GCA_028555095.1 Dicrostonyx torquatus
GCATGCATAGATGAAACACACACATGCACACACAAGTCCACATACACAACACACATAAAGACACACACAAACACACACATGCACCCATATTAAATATTTTTCTGAGATGATCTTTTTCTATAAAATATATTTAATACTTTTCACCTTCAATTTCCAAAAATTTTTTCACTCCATTTTTAAATGTATGGCTCCCATTTATGTGGGGAATTGTCCATTTAAATCAGGAGTTCTCAACCTGTGATTCACAACCACTTTGGGAGCCAAACAACCCTTTAAAGGGATCACTTAAGACATTCAGGAAATAGGAATATTTTACATTACAATTCATAACAGTAACAAAATAAAAGCTATAAGGTAGCAATTAAAATAACTTTATGGTGTTGTCGTCATAACATGAGGAACTGTGTGAAAAAAGTTCACAGCATTAGAAGGCTGAGAACTATTGAATTAAATGATTAAACTGTAAATTTCACTTTACCATGTTCTAGTTTTTTCTTGTTTTTATATTCTTTATTTTATTCAACATCCCAAGTACATTTCCACCTCCCTCCCCTCCTCCTCCCATTCCCACTTCCACAACTCCACTCCTCTGTTTCTGTTCAAAACAGTTCAGGTCTCCCATGGCTACCAACAAAACCGTGACATATCAAATATCAATTAACAGTAAGATTACGCACCTCCACTTGTATTAAGACTAGGCAAGGCAATTCAGTGTGAGAAATAGGTTTCCAAGAGCCAGTCAATGCCTTAAGGAGAGCCCACACTCCCATTGTTAGGAGTCCCATGACTAGACTAAGCTACACAACTGTCACATATATGTAGAGGGCCCAGGTTGGTCACATGTAGATTCCCTGGTATTGGTTCAGACTCTGTGAGTTCCTATGAGGACAGTCAGCTGTTTCTCTGGGCTTTTCTGTGATGTCCTTGAGCCCACTGGCTTCTCCAATCCTTCTTCCTTCTCGTAAGCAGGATTCCCTGAGCTTAGCCTAATATTTGGGTGTGGGCCTCTCCATCTGTTTCCATCAGTTACGGAATAAGAGGCTCTTTGACGACAATTAGGATAGTCACTAATCTGATCATGTCCAGTTCGGGGAACATATTCACTGTTGCTAGGAGTCTTAGCTGGGATCATCCTTTTGATTTGTGGGTGTTTCCCTTGAGTCAGGTTTCTACCTGACCCTGAAATCCTGCCCATTTCCAGTCATCTCACCCAGTACTCTCCCCTCCATCCAGTAACCTGAAATGCCAAGTTCCCATCCCCACCTGACCCCAGTCCACAAAGGAGATCTGTTTTATTTCTCTTTCCCAGGAAGATCCATGCACTGCCCTTGGATCATCTCTGAGTCTCTCTGAGTCTGGGGATTACAGGATGGTTATTCTTACTTTACAGCTAATAACCACTTTTAAGTAAGTACATACCAGCTTGTCGTTTGGTTACCTTTTCAAGATTATTATTATTTTTTAGATCCATCCATTTGTCTTCAAATTTCCTGATGCCATCATTTTTAACATCTGAGATATGTCCCATTGTGTGAATGTGCCACGTTTTCTTTATATATTCTTCCGTTGAGGGGCCTCTATATTGTTTCCAGGTTCTGACTATTATGAATAAAGCTAAAATCAAGCTACAGATGCAATGCAATCCCAATCAAAATCCGAAAACAATTCTTTACAGACCTTGAAAGAATAATACTCAACTTCATATGAAAAGAAATTCCAGGATAGCTAAAACAAACCTGTACAATAAAAGAACTTCCAGGAGTGTCACTATCCCTGATTTCAAGCTCCTCTACAGAACTATAGTAATAAAAACTGCATGGTATTGGCATAAAAACAGAGAGGAGATTAATGGAATCCAATCAAAGGCCTGGACATAAATTCACACATCTATGGACACATGATTTATGACAAAGAAGTTGAAATAATAAAGTGGAAAAATGGTGCTGGCATAACTGGATTTCAGCATGAAGAAGAATGTAAATAAAACTATATCTATCACCCTGGACAAAACTCAAGAGAGCTCTCCTGGGAAGGTTCTAGCCTTCCCGTTTTCCTGCCACTCACTAACCTTGTCTACTTTACTCCTCCATAATTATCTCACCTCTGCTGGTCTCAGGTGTATGTCTCCAGCTTAATAACCAATTAAAATTTGACATAGTCTTTACATCAGTATCAGCCCCTTAATAAGGAGTTTTGAATTTACTTGCATGGAGCATCCAGAGAAAACTTAATTTAGCAGTGACAGTTACGCCACGGGACACAAGAAATCTCTGTAATCGTCAGCTTACAATCACTATCATCAACGCTGACATCAGTTGGCTTCGAACGGCAGCTTTTTATAAAGCAATGTTGCTGCAGGTGGCATTTGACGTCTCTACTCAGCTTTAAGTATCTGCTGGCACCTGACTTGCGCGTTTAGCTCTTTAACCTTGAAAAATCTAAACACCTTCGTTAAGCATTTCTAATTTTAGAAAATTGTTGATATTCTACTACATGATCTCAGCAAACTCTCACAACTGTTGGTTTGATCTTCTTTTTTAATGCTTTGGTGCCAAAATGAGAAAAATTATACTGGGATGAAAATGTAATTCAAAATGAAAATAATGTGCTGAGATATAAAACGTCTATAAAGGAAATATGAATCAGATATATCTATTGATTGATACTGTGACATTCTCTTAATTTAAAAGAGTGTTGAGATACCATTTAAACACGATTCATGCAACTTTAAGCACCTCTCTGAATGACTGTGTTGGGGTATGAAATTCTCTAACTTCATCATTAGCAGACATCCAAGTGTGAAGGAGGCATCAATTAACTAGTCATCCTCAGTTATTTTTATAATTTTCAATTTAAATAATGATTGAATATATCATTTAACTTATAAAGATAGAATCGTGACATTTACAGAAAAGGAGATGGAACTGGAAATCACTATGCTAGAAAAATACCCGAGTCAGAGACAAATATTAAATGTTTTCACTCATATAAAATATCTAGATTTAAAGGTCTGTGTCTCTCTTTCCCTCACACCCTCTCTTCTGCAAGAAGCGAGGCAGTAATCTTTAGATAGGATATGAAAAGATAGTAATTGAATACCTGTACACAAAAGCAGGAAGGGGACAATTTGGTAGGGATATGATGCAAAGCAACCAGAAGAAGGCAGGGATGAAAGGGAGAGCCTTAGCAGAGGAAGAAAAATAAGAACAAAGTATAAGAATGTGTTTAAAAATGGAATAACAAAGCCCAATACTTTGTATTCTAAAGTTAATAAAAATGACACTCCACAGCACAATGATCCTAACACTGAAATATCAGATTAAGCAGAAACCAAATACGACCCTCTGAAGTAAGTATGGGCGTTATTACAAAACTGAAAAATGTCAGACTCGTCATTTAAACATTACTGAAGATGACAAAGCTCATGGTTATATACAACCTTGTGTCTTTGTAGCATATGACACCACCCTTGAGGTGCAGTGTTCTTCAAGGGAGCTACAATTTATTCAGTATCACCGTCCTATAATGTACATTATGCTGGGTGAACTTTAGACAGTCACAATTGACTGAACCTATCCTGTTTGTGAAAGTCTTACTGTCATACAGACAAGAGTATAACCCCAGTGACACATCATAAATTGAATGTAATTAATCATAAAGCCAATATTATTATGCACTTAATCAGTTAAACTATTTATTGATATTTATTATATGTACAATGAGTGTAACTGAGTCCACGCTTTCAAGGAGCTTACAGTGTCCCAGGAAACTGTCAGGTGAGGAGCGTAGTAGCTCAGTGTTACGCTGCTTGCCCTGTAGGTGTTGGCTTCAGTTTAGCACAAATATAAAACAAAAATAAACAATTCTATTCTAATATAAATTTATAATAAATTCAGTGTAACAGTACACGGCACAATAAATAACCAAGCCAGCTCAATAGGAAAATGTATTTTTAATGAATGTAAAGAGAGAAGACCCACACTACTGGGATGGGAAGTCCCAAGTCCTATCCTCCTATCCATCTAAAGGACACCGCATGGAAAGAGAGCACACTTGTGTTTTCTTGATTTTCATTACCTGGGGTCCCAATGGCCACACCCCTACTTGAGGTGATTGGCTAATAGCCTTTTCCCATCAGTTCAGCATAGCTGAGCTCATATAAAATGGCAGTAAATGCAGAGAAACACAAGGCACATAATAACAAATCTAGTGAAATCCTTAGAGATGTGCTTATGCCTGATGTGAATGTGAAATGTTGATAAAACTATTCAGTTTGGCTATGAATAGAAAAGTGCTTCAAAAAGTAGAAACAATGTCCCCAAATCAGATTCAGTAAGCATGAAAGAGTAGGGTCAAACATACTCACAGACAAGGGAATGTAGGCGTTAAGAGAGTCTGGAAGTCCCTGACCGTGGTAGACTTTCTTAGACACCATCCCTAGTGACATTTCCACTGGCCCTGGAAGCTGTTTTAGACATTCTCTCTTCCACGCCTAGTGATAGCCATCTAAAAGCAAGACCATGGGGAAAGTGATGTGACGTCACTTCCTGATGCTAGGAAGGAAAAACACGGTGACATGCATAGTGTGTTCTTCGTTACTCCGAGTCGCAACTTTCACCGACACAAGGTTCTGTTTTCCGAGTAGCCCCAGTTGAGCTGCAGTGGTGAGAAACTGGTTTATCATCTATCTAGGTCATGATGTCTGCCTCAAACCATGAAAACTGAAAATCACTACGGCTAGTGTACACGCGTATTTCATGGCATGGTAGAGACTCTCCTAGTCCTCTCCATTGTAGAATCGCCTGGATTGTCTCAGGCAGGACATACTCAGGCAGGACATAAAGCACGTTTCCTGTTCTCACCTACTCACCCATTAATATTTTAAGAGGAGAAGATGATAAAGAACTTAGGGAGGTCACACTGAAGATGATGTGATTTGACTGAAAAGTAATGGTCTATGATCAATAAATATTTAAGGAAAAAACCTTGCGTGCTGGCCTAACAAATCACTGACATGTTACTTAGTATGTACAAGGAGTATTACATGCAGGACTGTCAAATATTGTGGTGATTTGAATGAAAACACCCCTGATAGGCTCAAATGGAGTGGAATTAGTTGAAAGGATTAAGACATGTGGCGATATTGGAGTACATGTGGCCTTATTGGATGAAGTGTGTTACTGGGTGGTGGGCTTGGAGCTTTCAAACACTCAAGCTAGGCTCGGTGGCTGTCTCTCTTCCTGCTGCCTACCGATTGAGATGGAGAACTCTCGGCTCCTTCTCTAGTACCATGTCTGCCTGTATGCCACCATGCTTCCTATCGTGACACTGATGAACTAAACCTCTGAACTTGTAAGCCAGCCCCAATTAGATGTTTTCCTTTGTAAGAGTTGCCATGGTCATGATGCCTCTTCACGGCAACAGAAAACCCACACAATGACACAGAGAAAATTCAAGTAGAAGACTATCTGAGTTTAGTCAAAAACTTTAAATTTGATAAATAAAAGCTGAACTTGGAAACACATAGAGGCAGACATTTATGGTGACAGATTCTGAGGTGGCAAGACAGGAAGAGTCCAAGATGATGTTCATTTTGTGATTTAAGTGAGTGAATGCTGGAGCAGATTCTCACTCTTCTCCAGGAACAAAAGAAGGATAAGTTTGGGGCGGGAGAGAAAGTAAGGAGTAAGGAAAGCACAGAATGACAAGTATTTTAGACATTGACAATACGTTAAGTCCTCATGGTGCCATGATCATTAAGCGTGAATGAATGGAAAACTGAAGAGAAGGATGGCAAATACAGTCCAATCCTTCCACAGAATACTAAATGTGTTCTTTTACAGGGATAAATACGTGTGTGAGGAAGTTAGGAAAAGTCCCAGGCAGCCCAGAGTCACAGAAATAAAGGAGGAAGAAGGGCTATGGTAGGTATGAGCAATACGCCAGAAGCAGCAGTAAAATTAGCTGCTGGATGCCTGGCAAGTGGTTGGAGAGATCTGAGGCATCTGGCAGCCACAACTCCAGAGCATCTGGTAGCTGCATCCTCACAACTGCTACCCGTACCCTCCGGAGCATCCTTCTGTCTGTCTTCCTTGCCCACACCTCAATTCTAGGGTTTTGTAACACCCCCTTTCACACCTCAAGATCTGCTCCAGGAGGAAGTCATGTGTCCGTGGGTATATGCACTTGTTTTAAAGTTTTTCTGTTTTAGATCATTGTGGAGAAACGCCACCCTGTGACCAAGAGGCTGAACACTAAGGGTTGCCCCAATTCAGGTTTTGCTGCAAAAATCACTTCTCAGTCTTGAGGGGGAAAATGAAGCAAAATTGTTACATTTTCTGCCAGGAAAAGAATCACCAAGCACACAGTGCATTTTTTTTTATTTCCTCCACCTGGTGTCTCAATAATTCTTACTTTATCCATATGAACCATCTTTCTATTTATTAGCTGGAGTAACTAAGTAAGCAGCATGGTGTTTCTTACTGGAGAGTAGGCAATGCAACGTCTCCAATTTCAAAGTAGATTTTACTTTTTAAAACGCCAACTAAGTTCACCTTTCTGCTGAGCAATATCGAGACAAACACAATTATGCTTTTTATGTCATTCTATGCCCTCTGTTGCCTGTCTTGTCTCCCAAGGATTCACTCATTTGGCCTAAGAAGTGCATTCTATATTCACCCTGGGTGTTGGAAGGAGTGTTAAGCAGATGCTGGGCCATATGTGTTGCAAGGCAGTGCTTGCCCTTGGGATATCCTTTCACGATTATTCGGTGTATCATTTGGAAAGTTAGATGGTTTTTCATTTACATTCATCCAAGTAAGTACAGAGAGCAGTGTGCTCCAAAATCCACACAGGCTGGGGATGCCAAGTCCTGTGGTTCACGCACGCAGCTTCTCCTGATCCTCATGCTCACTGTGCTCCCTGATGACACAGAAATCATTCAGCTTCTCTCCAGGGCAAGAGTAAGATCAATGTGTTTTCTCTTTCAATGGGAAGGGTGATGTTTTACACCTACAATACCAGATGGATGACAATTTAATTTTTAAACACATTTTTGAAGGTAAACAGCCCAAGAGTGAGAATTGAGAAACAAGTTTGTTCCTCAAACATTTAAAAAATGAAGAGATGTGACTATATGATGTTGAGTTTCTCAGTTTTTTTTCACTTTCTTTGAGTGAAAGGCATTTAGATTTTTATTACTTTTTTATTAAGTAGAACTGACTTAACCTGAAGGGATAAGTTTGCACACAACAAGCAGGGATTTTAAATTCCCAAGAACACTGTAGATTCCAGCTATTATTATTCATCTATGAAAATAATTGACTAGTCACTCTAGGGCATTGAATATGAATGAAATGATCCAATACAACTGCTCTGAGCTGGGATCTTTGATTTACTTTTTCAGAACTGGTTGAATCTGGGGGGGGTTATTTTTTTAGGTTTTTTTATTCTTTTTGGCATTTTATGGAACTATGACATCACCCAGACTCACCATAAGTAGGTAGATTATGACACGAGTGACAGGTCTGAAATTAATTAATGAGAAATTAATTAACAGAAATTAATTAATTAACAGAAAGCTGATAAATGAGAGATTCCAAAGAAATGGAGTTACACTCTCATTCCCAGGATTTGACTAGTTTTCCTTGCCTGGCTCATGTGACCAAAATCACTAAAGAGATGATCTGAAGGTTTATGCATATGGGTCAATTAGTACAAAAGCTCTTATACACAGAAGGGAAAGCCAAAGAATGCAAAGGGCTACGAGTAAGATGTTTCAACTTTGGACATACGTCAAGGAGCAGTATAGCTGAGTCACATGGTCGATTTATTTTTAGCTTTTCAAAGATTTTTCATACTGATTTTCAGCATGGCAGCATCCAATTCAATTCATAATCAGGGAATGTGCACACTCCTCTCCCCACAACCTTGCCAACATTTGTTGTCATCTGTCTTACTGATCTAAGCCATTCTCACTGAGGTAAGATGAGATCTGTGAGTTATTTTAACTTGCCATCTCCCTAACTGCTAAGGATAATGAACACATTGTGATGCATTTCTTAGCCATTTCTATTTATTTTACTGAAAACTCTGGCTAGAATCCGAGCCCATTTCTAATTGGCTTGTTTGTTTCTTTGACTGTTTGTTTTTTGAATTCTTTGTCGAATTGGATATTGATCTTCCGTCAGATGCACACATGGCAGAGTCTCTCCCATTCTGTGCATTTCTTCTTCCCTTGATTATTTTCTTGGCTACACAGAAATTTTTAAATATTATGAGGAACCCACTCTCAATTTTTGGCCCTGATTTCTTGACTAATGTAATCCTGTTCAGAAAGTCTTTTCCTAAACCTATATCTAACGAATTACTGCATCCATTTTCTTTTGGCAGTTTTGGTGTTTGTGTTTCAGATTTCAAACTGAGGTCCTTGATCCATTTGGAGCTAAGTTTTGTACAGGGTGATTTCAGTGCAACACAAAACTAAGGGTAATGGCTTGATTCAAGGTATTTAGCGAGGTTCACTGTTAGTTTTATATGATGTAATCAACCTTTGTTTGTATTATCACTTTCATGACATCTGAACCTTCTTGCTGGTATCGGGAAAATGTTCTATCGTTGAAGAGATTTCTACACACCCAGACTACAATCCATACACGTTTTGTTATTTTTCCTTCCATTACCACATTTAGTTACTACCCATTGTCAAGGAAGCTCTTCCTGACTTCCTGACAGCGCACACAGACCCTCAGAGACAAATAACGAGGGGTCTTGTCTCTCTCTGCTGCATGTCGACATCCAGTTTCCCCAATAGCATTTATTGCACATGCTATCTTTTCTCCAGTGTGTTTTTGTCTCTTTGTCAAAATATCAAATGAAGCTAGTTACCAGCACCTTGTTTGAGTCTTCTATTTTATTTCATTGCTCTACATGCCTGTTTTGAGCCAGTACCTTATTATTTACATAGGTCTACAATAAATCAAAGTCTGGAATGACAATCCTGCCAGTATTAATCTTTTTGATAAGTATTACTTGAGCTACATAGGGTCCTTTATGGTTCCACATGAATTTAGGATTTCTTTTTCTATTTGTGTGAAGGATACTGTGGGTATATTTTATCAAAATTGCAGTGAATCTGCAGGTTGCTTTTGGTATAATGATGATTTTCACAATTTTAATGCTACAGATTCATGAGCTTGGGAGGGAGAACAAATGGCAGCAAGCTTATATAAATCCTCAAGTAACCTTGCATTTTATATGTAAATAAAATCATACACGATACATATAAGTGTATATGGATATGCACACATATATCAGAAGAGTAAATTAAGTTACTTGTGCTGCCAATGCTGCCAATAAGAAACATAAACTACCCAACAAAACCCCAGTGCTCTGCATAAGAAATCTATACTGGAAAAGTCAAGGTAGTCCATGTGACTCCTAAAACAATATAGACCATTGCTGTTACACGATTGAAGGAAAATATTCACCGCTAAAGACTTTTGTACACTTAGTTCATGTGACTCATATGATTCGAGTTGGATAAAATTTGAAAGCATCCTTCCTGTGGTTTAGCTAATATGATATTCTAAACTATTCTACAAGTGGCCAGGGAATGAAAACAACAGTCCTACCTATTATCAACACCTATAAACCACAACAATGGGAAGGACGGAAAGAGAGTCACTAAGCCACAGAAAGTGTCACTCACAAGTTGGTGGTAGCCACCTGCTATTAACTGAACTCAAGGTCCACTCAACAGGAGGAAAATTATACCTGGCACTAAAATACCAGACAACTTCCCAGAGATAGTGATGTCATAGAAGAAAGAAAATAATTTATTACCACCAGTTTTCCAAGCCAGCATGATTCCAGCTACATTCTAAATCTTATCCAGTCAGAAAACAATTCAGGTAGCACCAATAAAGTTGCTCTGAGAGCACATGAAGACCATTGCAGAAAAACACAAGCAGACAAACATGTATGTGTGTTGTAAGCAAGTGTATGCGTACACACATACAAACACACACACACACACATGCATCAATAATACATAAAACGATAAAAGAAAGAGAGGATATTTTTGAGAACAGGGGCTTGGGGAAAGAATGGGAAAGAGGGAAGTGTTGTACTTATATTTTAGTTAAATGTATTATTCATGATAATAAAACACCAAGAATAAAAGGAATGGAAAGGTGTTATCATAAGTTGTATCTAAATCTCTTTGTTCTGAAATACTGTGATAGAGAAGACCGTTATGTGACATGCTTTCTGCTGTTGTTTCAAAGGAAAATTGTAGCAATTTAGGTTGACACTGATGTTTGTCTCCAGGAATCATGTAGCGCTCAATCCCGATATTTTAGTGCCACATAAAACTAGAGTTAATGACTGATTTTAGTGTTCTTAAAGTTGATTGGTGAGATTTAGTGTTAGTTTTATACAAAGCAGTCAAATCTTGAATTATCATTTTTATATCATTGAACCTTCTTTTTGATGGGAAGTACTTTATCAGTTAAGAGACTGCAATACATATCCACACAGATTTTAATTCTTTCTTTATTTTCATGACAAAACATGCAGATGACACTTTTAAAGAAAACATTAGCATCTTCTTTATCTTCAAAAGGAAGTTTGGGAAAGATAATATTTAATATGTCTATGTAAGTTAATGGCATGAAGGCATGCACATTAGTGATCTTATTTTATCATGATTACATTTCTGTATAACCTTTTAAAAATGGTTCTCAGAAAGAAGTTTTAGCACACACTGTTATAAATCTCTGTGTTCGGGTTCTTTCTCACTTTCTGATACTTTGAAATTTTCCTGGTACGCATTTCCTTTCTCACTGTAGCTTGGGGTAGACACCTACCCGGAGCTTACAATGTCAGCCCGTGGCTTTAATGAAACAAGTCTTTCCCTCCCAACACAATCATTATCTATTGTTTCTATAGTGCAAAACATGAGCATGGATCTGTCTGGAACAAGACTCAGTTCTTATCCCTCTGTGTACAAGGTCAAGGAGTGAGATTTTATTCTAGATTACCCTGAAAAAACATATCCCCCATTCATTATACGACGGTGCAGCAAACACAGCTTTGACAACTAAAGGGAACAGAAATTCTATTGGGATTGCAGCGTAGTGAAGTCAGGTCATATGCTCTGAGGTCGTTACCACTTTCTTGCTGTGCGGTCTCAGAGGTACACAGGACTTTCTTTGTCAGAAGAAAAACAAAATGAGTGTACTGAATATATTGTCAGTGTCATCCATAAAAAATCCGTGGGTATTGTTTTGGTTTGTACATAATTTAAACACGCTTTTTTAAGTGTAGAAAGTGTTAAGCAAATGCTGCTCCTTCAGACTCTGCGAGAATTTGTTAAATTTGTTATTTAAAGCTAGAGTCATTCTTTGGATAAAATTCTAGTTATTGTTATTTTTATTGATTTTTATGGAGTCCTACATTTTTCTCTGCTCCCCTCCCTGCCTCTTCCCTTCCCTCTTCAATCCTCCCCCAAAGTCCATGCTCCCAATTTACTCAGGAGATCGCATCTTTTCCTACTCCCCATATAGACTGTTTTATGTTTGTTTGTTTGGGTGGTGGATTTTTTTTTGAGACAGGGTGTCTCTGTTAGACAAGGTTGACTTCAGACTCACAGAGTTCCACCTGCCTCTGCCTCACGCCTCACAGGAGCACCAATCAGTGTAATTCTGACCTTCATTTGGATGAAAATATTTAATATGCATACACCCCGAGGTAGGGAAGCACACATCTATAATCCTAATCCCCGAGAGATTAAAGCAAGAACAATCAAGTTGAAGGCCATCCTGAGCTGTGTAAAGACAACCTCTATTTAAAATATCAACAGAAAAGGAAATAGAATTTATAGTAAATTCACTGCAATGTTATCAGTGCTAAAAACATCAAGAGATACAATGTCCTAAGGCTGAGAGGCCAGGAAGAATCTCTCTGGTTAACTGCACAGGAACTGCTGAAGAAGAAAACAAAGGGAGTTTATGTCAACAGCCTGAGTCTTAGTTCCTTCTACAGTGCCTCTAAGGTCTGTGACAGCGAGTAGTGAAAGCCAGGTTTCTCAGCCTTGAGGTTGTTCTGACCATAACAATAGTTAGGACTATAAAAGACTCTGAAATTCTTTTCTTGGTCCACTCATTTTCCAAAATAATAATAATAATAATAATTTTCGGAGCAGGTATCAAGGTTTTCACTCATTTTGCGACTGAGAAAAGTAAAAATCAGAAGATATAAGTGGCTAGTTCATGACGGAACTGTTAAAGGGGCTTCGGTCCTGAATTCAGAGGTAGTCACCTTGAACACCCTATCAATGAAGAAGCTGATTACAGATGTTGGAGACACAGACGGGTCTCTCTTAGACCTTGAAATGCTACTGAAATTTTTTGAGGAGTTAGACAAGGGAAATCACAGCCAGAATGATGCCTTAAAATATTTATTCACAAATGTAGCAGATAACATCTGATAGTCATCCTAGAGAAACATAATTGTAACAAATAGCTTGATGTATTTTTTAAAAGTCAGTCATTTCCTTTACCAATTTGTCCCCATATAAGTGACATGTGCGAGCAAATGAGATATAAATAAGACCTATCCGAACTTGTTCAGCTATGAAGAAATCAATCTAAATTGTCACTGCATTATAAAATGTAAGAAAATGTAAGTACTTTCCTTCTTCATTTGTATGTGGCAGGCATTTTATGAAAGAAAACTATTAGTGAAACTTAAAGTTTAGTTCTTCTTAATTTTTTTCTTTTAAATTTTCTTATTTATTTTACATACCAACCCTCTTCCTCCTCTTCCCTGACTCCACCCCCCCAATCTCCCACAGCCGCCCACCCCACATTCACTCCTCAGAGAGGATAAGGCCTCCTATGGGGAGTCAAACAGCTTTGCATATCAAGTTTTTTTTTATTATTGTTAAAAGAAAAATTTACATTTACTCCCCTTGTTCCCGGCCCTCCCGATCCCCCACTACCCCACCGCCCTCCCCCTGCTTCCTTAAGATGGGGCAGGATACCCTGCCCTATGGGAAGCCCAAGGCCCTCCCCACTCCATCTCGGTCTAAGAAGGTGTGCATCTATATAGAATAGGTTCCCAAAAAGCTACATACAGAAGAGATAGATCACCGTGCCATTATCATTGGCTTCTCAGTCAGTCCCCATCAAGTTTTAGGCAGTACCAAGTCCCTACCCGCTGCATCAGGGCTGAGCAAGGCATCCCACCACAGGGAGTGGGTTAGAGAAAGCCAACTCATAGATCAGTAATAAACGCTGGTGCCACTGCCAGTGACCTTTACAAACAGACCAAGCCACAGGACTGTCACTCACACTCAGGGGGCCGAGCTCAGTTTGGCAGGCTGGAGACACGGTTCAGGGGTTAAGAGCACTGGCTGCTCTTCCAGAGGTCCTGAGTTCAATTCCCGGCAACCACCTGGTAGCCCACGGTAATGATGATGGTAGCCTCATCTGTAATGAGGTCTGGTGTCCTCTCCTCTTAGTGTTAAAGTGTTTTCATTGAATTTGTAACTATAAAGTTATTTGTAGCATCGCGACTGTAAACTCTACCTACATATGTGTTTTTTCTCTGTCAGAAACCTAGGGGTGTTTTATAGTCTTCTTAACAAAATGCTTTATTTGACTTTCATGGGTTCATGTGTATGTACGTGTTCCTCCCACCTCACTAGGTACATGACAGCCAGTGGCCGCATCCCTAGCTAAGGAGCATTATCAGTAGGAATTACCTTACCATTTCTCCCAGCAGACGAAATTTTGAAACAATCTCATTGGTTTCATAGTATGATGGACTACACTGAATATATATAATACAATTTACACAATCATGATTTATGTTTTAGCATCATTTGAATGTAGAGGAAAGACTTCTAATGCTATTTGTCCCTCAAATACGTTACACAACTTTGGAATCCCTTGCAAGTTCAAGTACCCCTATCTTCTTTTGTCAGCCTCATTCCTCACTTCTCCTAATAATGGAAATCTTTGAGGATTATTGTTGAAGAGTTACATGATTCATTGGCTATCTCTCTCTCAGGAAAGCAGGATCTCCTGTTTGCTGACTGCCATTAAATCAGGAATGAAGGAAGATACGCGCCATGGAATAACTTCCAAATTTCGGATTAAAGCATCATGTTTCCATTTTCAGTAAAACAGAACAATTGTTGGTCCCAGAAGCAGAAAATCCTTCCTGAGGATATGCCCTCAAACTCCTGAGTTTGGCATTCCAACAGCAGCAATGTCCACTCTGTCTGGTCCGGCATGTCACACGCTCTGTGCAAGCAAAGGAACTGAGGCCTTGTGTGCACGATCGGTTCTCAGTATTGTAGAACTGAAGGTGGCCAGACCACAAGTATCCTTGCTATACACATGGCTGTTCAGTCATTTTTTCAGCAGCCCAGTTCCTCAGTTTCCTTTATGTTGGAGGGATATTGAAATATCCCCAACTCATCAAGCCACTGGGGAGAATAAGGAAGACAATGGCCTACCAGCGCCTGGTGAGCTCCACATCTCCATGGCAGCTGTTTTTACTTTCAGCTGTTCCACTATTCTCTTTACTCTTTTCAGGAAGTACCCGTACTCACTCGTTTTATAGATTTTGGTTTCATTTCTATGGCAGTCCTCTCATTTTCCAGAATGTAAAAACCCGAATAGTATTTGACTTCAGTTTAAGACCTTGACAGTCAGTCACACCTAAATGCTGAAGGAAAATAAGAATGTAGTTAAACCTCTCAGGAAAATATGGGGACTGTCACACAGCACAGGAAAGTTAGTGACAGGGTCAATACAGGTGCATGTAACCTTTCTCCTGCATTTTTTGCACATCTTTGTGAGCTCAGAAAGGGAACTTTGATGTTGAGAAGACACGTAAAGATTCAAAATGAGGCGATAGAGTTTGTAACGTGTATTTGTAATTAGAAAACCTCCTTGGTTCTCTTCTTGGGCTTAATAGCATCTCAGAGATTGTGAATATGTTACATGAGCATTTAATATTCCTTTGATATGTGAATTCACGTGCAGCTTTGTATTACATAATTAAAACGGCTTTGATGTGAAATTCTTGGATTTATCTTAGCAAATTAAGTATTGAACAACTGATCTCTAGGTTTATTCAAATGGCAAATAGGTCAATAAAATCGGTGCTGATGCTGGATGGTGAGCCAGCACAGGGACAGTATACTAGCTTCATTTTAATCTAATTCTACCGTGTGCAATCTGAGAGACAGGAGACCAAAGTGATCAGTGTCCTGAATGTTACCTATTCCACTCAGTATTTCTACAGAAATGCCATTTAAAACATATCAAGAGGGAATGTCATATAACTAAACATGATGAGAGAGTCAGAAATCAGGACAAGGGCATTAAGAAAAATACCATCCCAGAAGAGGAGGGAAATCTCTTCAAAAAGGAACCATACTTAGTAGTAGAGAGAAAATATAAGTTCATTTACTTAAATAATGGTGAAAAATATAATTCATTTTTTTTAAAGAAATGGGACACCTTCTGCTTCTCATGTTTAACACTATTCAAGGTCAGCAGTTCTGTGTGCTGTGTGGGTCAACTTTTCTTTGCCAAACATGCACAAATATTCTCTCAGTAATTTAATTATATATTATTATATATAATGATATAATATATAATAACATAATATAATGTAAATAACATAATATAGTTAATTTAGTATATAATATTTTTTATAAAGAGACAGAAATGTGTATGGTAGCGGTTACTACAACATGTTTAATTACCATGAATCCACTTTAGAGCAGTGTATTTTTGTAATGCTGTCTATCTTGCTATCACCTGGAATGACACAGCAGAGATTCTAGATGTGCAAAGCCCAGGTGACATATGTGGCACTATTGTCTCCTTGAGCATTAGGTAAATATTAGAAGGACCCTTTATGTGGAAACACCTTAGACATGGGAGTGTGATGTTACATGCATGTGTTGGTAGCCTTTAGTCAGTGGGCCACAATCCCAGAGAACTTAGACAACAATGTGGGTACTAAGAGAGACATTCTTAGATCTAACCTACATGGGAAGTAGAAATATAAAAAAACAAGATCTCCTGAGTAAATTGGGAGCATGGGGACCTTGGGGGAGGCTTGAAGGGGGAGGGGAGAGGCAGGGAGGGGAGCAGAGAAAAATGTAGAGCTCAATAAAATCAATAAAAATAAATAAATAAATAAATATTGTTCTGTTTCATGGGGGAAATAAAGGAAATGGAAAAATAAAAAAGAATGTGTTAACTTGACTAAAATAGAAAATTCTTCCCA
The DNA here is from genome assembly GCA_028555095.1 of Dicrostonyx torquatus. Lineage (NCBI taxonomy): Eukaryota > Metazoa > Chordata > Mammalia > Rodentia > Cricetidae > Dicrostonyx > Dicrostonyx torquatus. The sequence goes on from JAQHUG010000004.1 coordinate 4,314,965, forward strand.
CTAATTTCAAGAGATTGGTGCTCCTATTGAAGTCATGAATGACTGTGACTTAGAGAATACACCTAAGACGCTTGTATGGTCTGCATTGTGATAGTGCTAAATAGTCAGGCCCCACCTGCAAGGTCTGGAGGTGGAAACTAACACAAGACTTCCACTGTGACTTCACCAAATGAATGTCCTCCTTTCAGAAGGCCTGAGATAGTCATAACATTTGAGGAACACTAATTGTTGCTGGTGGGCCTTGAACCCTTTCCTCCTTCATGCAGGCCCCATCTCTCCAAGACCTTTATCATGAAGGGATGTTGTATTTTGTCAACTCCTTTTTCAATATCTAATGAGATGATCATGTGGTTTTTATTTTTTCAGCTTGTTTATATGGTGGATTACGTTGACATATTTTCGTATGTTGAACCATCCTTGCATCTGTGGGATGAAGCCGACTTGGTCAGAGTGGATGATGGTTCTGATGTGTTCTTGGATTTGATTTGCTAGTATTTTATTTAGTATTTTTGCACCAGTGTTCATGAATGAAACTGATCTGTAATTCTCTTTATTAGTATTGTCTTTCTGTGCTTTGGGTATAAGGGTAATTGTACCCTCATTAAAAGAGTTTGGCAATGTTCCTTCTGTTTCTATTGTGTGGAATAATTTGAGGAGTATTGGTATTAGTTCCTCCTGAAATTCTTGTAGAATTCTGAGCTGAAATCATCTGGTCCTGGGTTTTTTTTTTTGGTTGGAGACTTTTGATGACTGCTTCTATTTCTTCGGCAGTTATAAGTCTGTTTAATTTGATTATTTTGGCCTTAATTTAATTTTGGTAAGTGATATTTATCCAGAAAGTTGTCCATTTCCTTGACGTTTTCCAATTTTGTGGAGTACAGGTTTTCAAGATATGACCTGATGATCCTCTGTATCCTCCGTGTCTGTTGTTATGTCCCCTTTTTCATTTCTGATTTTGTTAATTTGGATATTCTCTCTCTACCTTTTGGTTAGTTTGAATAAAGGTTTGTCCATTTTGTTGATGTTCTCGAAGAACCAAATCTTTGTCTCATTGATTCTTTGTATTGTTTTCTTTGCTTCTATTTTGTTGATTTCAGCTCTCAATTTGATTATTTCCTGCCATCTAGTTCTCTTAGGTGAGTTTGCTTCTTTTTGTTCTAAAGTTTTCAAATGTTCTGTTAATTCACTAGTGTTGGGTTTTTCCAGCTTCTTTATGTAGACGTTTAGTGCTATGAACTTGTTTCTTAACAATGCTTTCATTGTGTCCCATAAATTTGGGTATGTCTTGTGTCCACTTTTATTGAATTTTAGGAAGTCTTTAATTTATTTAATTTATTTCATTCTTGACCGATTGATGATTCAGGTGAGCATTGTTTAATTTCCATATGTTTGTGGGTTATCTGGAATTAGTATTGCTGTTGACTTCTAGTTTTATAGCATGGTGATCTGATAAGGTACATTGGGTTATTCCAATTGTTTTGCATTTGTTGAGGTTTGTTTTGCTACTGGGTATGTGGTCAATTTTTGAGAAGATTCCGTGAGGTGCTGAGAAGAAAGAAGGGTTTTTTTTTTCTGTTTGGATGGAATATTCTATAAATGTCTGTTAAGTCCATTTGAGTCATAACATTTGTTAGTTCTCTTATTTCATTGTTCATTTTTTGTCTGATTGACCTGTCCAGTGGTGAGAGGGGAGTGTTGAAGTCTCCCACTATTAGTGTGTGAGGTTTAATATATGATTTAAACTTTAAAAGTGTTTCTTTGTCATATGGGGGTGCCCTTGTATTTGGGGCATAGATGTTTAGTATTGAAATTTCCTCTCGATGGATTTTTCCTGTGACTAATTTGAAATCTGTCTCTTTTGACTGAGTTTAGCTTGAAGTCTATTTTGTTAGATATTAGGATAGCTACAACCACTTGTTTTTTTAGGTCCATTTGATTGGCATATTTTTTCCTAACCTTTTACTCTAAGACGATGTCTGTCTTTGAGG
>JAQHUG010000004.1:4320148-4331151 GCA_028555095.1 Dicrostonyx torquatus
CATCATATATAACTTTGAAAATTGCTATAAATAATTTTAAGATCAACTTTAAACATATGGAAAATAGCAACTTTAGAATGTATTAGTCCTTTAAAAAGTAAGTTTTATTCTGCAGTGAAAAATAACTGTATATTAGTAGCTTAATTCCCAGTGACTGTTCTTTCATACACAAAATACCTTAAAGACACGCATGAGGGTTATGATATAAATGAGACTTGCCTCTTGCTAGCTGCTCCTGTACCTTCTGTCCAGCCACTGGCCTCATCAGAGAAAATGCGAGATCCAGCGCTCACCTCCATGATTTCCAAAGTCTGGAAGTGAGTGGTCATCTCAGACGCTGTGGTCAATTTCAACCACAGTTCACCATCAGTGAGCTACATGCCATTTCCCGTCTTCTATGAAAAACAGAGAATACAGATATTGGTAATATCTACTTGTTGCAGTGAGATAATCCTTGTATATGCTGTGAACATGTGTTGCTCTCATTGGTTGATGAATCGGGCTGAATTGGCCTAAAGCCAGGAAGAATAAAGCCAGGCCAGAAATCTAAATAGAGATACAGGGAGAAGGAAAAGGAGAGTCAGTGAGAGACTCAAACCATCCACCTGAGAAACAAGATGCCAGAGGACTAGTAAAGCCATGGCCATGTGGCAATACACAGATTAATCAAAAGCGATTAACTTAAATGTAAGAGTTAGTAAATAATAAGTCTGAGTTATTGGCCAAACATTCTGTAATCAATATAAAAATTTGTGTGATTATTTGGGACTGGGCAGCGGGGACAAAGGAAAAGGAATAAAAGAAAAGCTCCGTCTTGTTTTACAACCAGCAGTGTTCGTCACGAGGTAGAGAGAACAGTCATATTTGAAATCAATATTGGATGTAAGTGGCACGGGGAGGATATTCTGGATCACACAGAAGGGCCATGTCTAGCCATCTAAGCAATGGGGTTTCCCTATGAGAGAGTTTACAAACAGAGAAGTGAGATAAAAAGATGTGTGGGCAAAAGCAGAGGTGAGAATGGTATGGTCTGTGGCTCTGAAGCTGAAGAAATGTGTCACAGCTAAGAAAGCTGGGAAAACTCTTGAGACTGAGATAGGAAGAAATTAGATTTCTCTCATGAATTCCTAACAGAATAAATCTGAATGACATCTCAATTTTAAAAAAATCAATAAAGTAACTAAAATACTAATTGTTTGTCTCTAGTCATTATAAGTGGTTGATTTGTTTTTCTTTTACTTAGTTTGAAGACTTGCATCCAAATCCCCTCATTTTTTTTCAAGGTCTGAGTTAGGTTCAAGTTCACTGTTCCTCCCATAAGACATTATCTTACACTAAAAACCACAAATATAATATTCTACAGATTTTATAGTTCATCATTCTTGAATTATATCTGAGTTTACAGGCTAACTCACAGAGATACGGCTTGGCATAACTGTTAATTTCCTAATTATTTTAAGATGCAGATATTTTTTAAAATATTTAATGTGTTATCTAAGAAAGTGAAGCTGATTTTGAATATTAGCTTTGTTTGTGCAGATAGTTCTCAGGAAACATTTAAAAACTTCTTTTAAATTCCATATGCAGTTGTGGAAAATTTTTAAAAAATCATAAAAATAAATCCTTGCATCATATAATCAAGACAGTGGATGCTGGGGAGTATAAGAGAATAAATATGGGTTGCATTAAAACACAGAATGTGTACTTGTTTGTTGTAGAAACAGATTAATATCCCCCCTTAATTTTGCCTGAGGTATGGGCTGTTATGTATTTGCTCATGAGATGTCTGAGTCAGGCATGCCTGCAGTCTGTTCAGAGTGTCAAAGAGAAGAGCAAAGGTCTCAAGAAATCTCTCCAAGTTATTCCAAACTCTCTGGTCCTCTCCATTTAGCCTTAAATCCTCTCATGCTACCGTGACAGGACCATGTTTCCCATAATTTCACTATTAAAGTACTGTTCTCTTAGTCTGACCTGGTTTGGCTTCCAGGAGGGTTTTGAGAAATCAGGAAAGATGCACAGTGTAAGCTCCTCTTGGCAATGGGTGATAGAAGTCCTAGGGAAGAGTGGAAAACCAGACCCAGAAAGAACGCTGTGGGAGACTTGGGGATATATGAACAAGGCAAAGGATATGACATCACCAACAAAGCAAACCCAGGGAAGACACTAGAACCTAGTCACCTCTCTTAGCTTCAGAAACAGTCAAACCTGCAGCCCTGTGATCTTGGGCTTCTAACGGTCAGGACTGAGAACTCATCAGCACTTCCATGTTGTGTCGGAGATGATTAGCGGCGGCCGCCCAAAGGCTCACGGGACTCATTAGTCTTTGTCCCACTGTGGTTTCTTTTGATTTTCAGGACCCATTGAACTGTTTCCTTTTCCAGACTATGGGTGACTTGTGGTAATGGAGTTTTCCTCAGACTGGTTCCTCTGTTGTCTGCTGAAACTAACTATTCATATTTATAACTTGTAAACTTATCAGAGTAAATGCATGGGGACTTAGGGTCTCAGTGTCTCACACTAAATTTTGATTAAGGTTTGCTCCCTTTATGAACAATGAGATTCTTTTCACTTATCTTTCATTGTTGTTAGTAATTTACACCATAGAAACATTTACATCTCTGTTTTAATTTGGGTCACGGTATAGTCCTCATATTTTCTCCCTCCGATGTCAAAACTAGACATTCCACACACTAATTTCTGTGTCATCTTGTCTCCTGTTAGAACATGCAATCACATACAAATTATAATATAAAAATTTCCTTGCCTAGAGATTAGCATAAATATAAATTCCCTGATTAATTTACAATATCAAACCTATTTCAAGCATACTTAAAAGGATTTCTTCAAAAACAACGTTGATTCTACTTCAAGAACTATGAAGTTATCAAGCAAGTTAAATTCCTTCTCACATTACCTGCCAGTACATGAAGATAATAAATGAACATGAAACTCCGGAGAACATCATCATGATTACAGGGATATTGTTACAGACTCTACTATTTCTAAATACAAAATCATTGAGCAGAAATTTTGCATAAAACTTACCCTTAGTAGTCAATCAAAAAAATGTTTCCTGACTGTGTATATGGGATGCAAGAATTCTATACATCCCTTTAGAAATTTCATCAACAATTTGTTTGGCCTGTTAATCTTTTCTATGAGAATAAATGGCATGTCTCTTTTAAGATTAGATAGCCCTGGAACATATGACTGGTGCACAGCTTTATTGAAGTGTAAATAGTGTTCTGTGTTTTATGTGGCAACATCATTTTTCTCTCAACTTTGAAATAATATCACAGAAAATGGTTTTAGCCCACATTGAAGCCATAATTCTCCAGGTGCAAGATAATTCCGAAGAATTGTTTTTACACAAATGCTACTAATTTTCTGCTTATGTAAGTTTATTAGGCCAAGTTGAACTGAATGTGAAAAGCATTTATTAGCTTTGCATGAGTCACGTGTACCATCAAAATGTCATTTAAAAGTGGCAGGGAAGGTGTGCAGAGTAAGGAGATTGACGTATGCCAATCAAGAGCAGATTGCGGAAACACAGGGAAACCATAGTCTTGTGACGAAACTATTACTGCTCTGAGATGAGCAGTTTGCCTTCAGAAGTCCAATAATCGGCTTTGATTGTCTTAATTTTATCATCAGCGTGATTGATGCTAGAAGATTTGTAACACTGTCAAAGCACCCGTAATCCAAATGGTTAAGCATTTGTTACTATTGACATAATGTAAGATAGAAAGAGAGAAAACAGAGGACCAGCTCAGCATGATGCTTCATCAAACCGCCTTCGCTGCTAGGAGGCAAAGAGTGCAGCACCGTGCTTGTAATGTCAAATGTGGAAATGTTTGACCAAGGGATTTTAAAGATCACAATTATCAGGAATAGGCCAAATATGTACCCCATGTCTGAGGGAGATAAAGGGGCTGATAACAGAAAAGAATCTGACTTAAAAGCCGTAGGACTACATCTTGTTTTTATGTTACTAGCCAAATGACTGCTTTGACTCCCAGGTCAGACACTCAATATGGTGAAAAAAAATAATTAATTATATTAGTATATATTAAATGTATGGAGGTGTGGGTTTCATAATGACTTTTTTATTTGTTTGTTTGACTTTTGAGACAGGATTTCTCTGTATAGCTTCAGTTTGCTTAGAACTTGCTTTGTAAATCAGGCTGGCCTTAGACTTCCAGAGATCTGTCTGCCTCTACCTTCACCACTGCTCAGTTATTACGGCGTTTTACTATAGTATATCTCTTGCTCAAAAGTGTCACACACCTTTAATCCTAGCACTTGAGAGGCAGAGGCAGGCAGATATCTGGGAGTCCGAGGTTAGCCTGGTCTACAAAGCAAGTTTCAGGACATTCAAAACTACACAGAGAAACCCTGCCTTTACAAAACTATATGATGTGTGTGTGTTATCCCTGAACTACCCTCTCTTGTCCACTTTCTTCTTCTACTGCCCCCTTCCTCTACCTAAATATTCCCCTTCCTGTCTTTATACTATCAATAAACCGATGGATAATAAATGATAATAGAAAATTAAGTGGTCATAAGAAGATAAATGAATGGGTTGATGGGTAGAGGATATATAGATCATGGACATTCAGGTAGACAGATAATAGATGATCAATGAGAGACAAGAGATAGATAGATAGATACATACATAGATACATACATAGATAGATAAATGATAGATAGATGATAGATTAGATAGATGATAGATAAATAGATAATAGAGATAAATAGTTAATAGAGATAAATAGGGAGACCATACATATAAAGAAAAAGTTGTGATGATTGTCTTATTAGGTGTAGCTTATGTCACTAAACATAATTTTCTGTTAAATACACTTTCTATATAATTTTAATTCTTATAGCTGACCTAAAGCATTATTTGTCCGTTCACCTGCTCATCACCACCATGGCTAATTCAGGAAGTTAGAATGAACAGGCTTTGGAAGGCTAAATTGGGTTCCTTTGAGCATATTTCCAGTAGCCTATTACGTTCTCCTCTCAGTTCCCATCATGGCTGCACCAATCTAGTCTCTCATCAGTTGTGTATAGGCCTTATTTCCCTTTTTTCTGTATTAATATTTGTTGTCTATTTTTTGACAATATCAAGTATGACAGCAAAAGATAGAATTTCTGAGTCTTCAGCTTATAAAGAGTGAAAATTGAAAATATTTTTAAGCCATTATCTCATTACAATCTATAATGATAGATGCTTCTAATCCCAGCACCAGAAACGTTGGGAAAGAAGGATCAAGAATTCAAGATTATCCATAGTGAGCTCATGGCTAGCCTGGGCTACATGAGACCCTGCTGTCCTCCCCACTAAAGAACAAGTAAAGGGGAAGAATAAAGGAAAAGAAAAGGAAAGGAGACAGGAGGGTGAAACATTATGTATAAGGTGTAACTCTTTCAGATAATATCTCCGTAAGTGGCCTGAAGCCATGTCTTGTCTTTTTCCTTTCCTCCTCTTCCCTCTTCTTTCTCCTTCTCATCCCCTTTTCAAGACCCTCTGCTACATCATCCCAGCTGACATCAAGCTCAAAATCCCCCTGCCTCAGCCTCCTGAGTGCTGAGCCTATGCATGTACATCAGCATGGCTTAGAATGAAATATTCCTAAAACTATAGACTCCTCAGTTTCCTCAGCTATAAAATATGAATAATAATAATAATAATAATAATAATAATAATAATAATAATAATAATAATGAGTATTTCACGGGGCTTCTGAGAGTAAAATGCTCTGTCCAAGTATCAGTTAAACTCATTAATGTTTTCAGCCTGGAACCTGACATGGTGAGCCCTCACTGATCTTTTACCCTACCGTCATGATGTAGAGCTGTTCCTTAAAATTCTATTCAAGGCAACCACTCCTGCGGGACTTCCTCCAGTGGTGAAATCTGCTCTTTATCCCCTTTCCTTTTGGCGTTGCTACTGAACACGTGTCAATATTGAACACTTAGAACGTGGATGGCATGACTGATTAATGGAAACTTTCATTTAATTAATTTAATTAACTGCTGCAGATACTGAATTTTGGGAGTCTTTCGTCATCTTACTCTCTTTACCTGGTGAACACCACCGGTCTGCCACATCTACATCTCATCACGGAGTAGTGTTTATAGAACACTGCTCGTGTATGCTAGCTAATTCAGCTCATCCCATCCCTGTGGCATTGTCATAGTTACTGCAGTAACATTGTAGATGAGGTAAAACAAATGTGTGATGATTTATGTTGAAGGGGAAGATGGAAAGATAAACTTCATGCTTCCTTACGCCTAGCCTTAGAGAAGTGGCTTACTGAGGGACACAACTATTTTTAAAAAAAAAGTCATCCCCAGAGCGTGGTAAGATTTCTACTTCCACCTATTCCTGATTCATTGTGTATCTCACCATAGGATGGGGTCCAGCTGGATCAGCAAAACCGCACAAAGACGACCAGCAAGAAGCTGTAGCTGCAACCAAAGCTGACTGAAGAAACGGCACACGGACCTGAAGATGCAGCTTTGGGAAAGTGAATTACAAACTAGTTCATGTAAATGCTAGTTATGAAAATTGTATGTGATCAGCTCTGTGTACGAAGACTCTCCCTGTGTCTTTGTCTATGCTGGCCTTATTTACCTCTTCACCCTCTCTAACATGTGATATATATGTATATAGTATGTGTGTAAACTTTTATGTAATATACACACAGAGTGACACCTGCATGCATGTACAAACATAGACGCACTACGCAGAAACATTTGACAATAACAATAAAGCGGTGTTCTTTAGTACAACCTTGAAATAAATTGGGATATAAATCTGTCTCTTTCTGAGTTGTCTAGCAAGGCTGGAGTGTTCATTTCAGGAGGACTTGAAAGGCTTCTTCCAACGCTCTGATTGCATGGAATGTCGGACATTAATTTGACTAATTGGAACAGCTTGAAGAGCACATTTGAAAATAAGTCAAAGGAGCCCAAAGTGAGACCCCAGAGGGCTGTACTACAGGGTGTTTGTGCTTCCCCTGTTTAATTAGAGAATCGGATATCTCTTGAAGATCAGAAGGAACACACACACACACACACACACACACACACACACAAGGTCGTCTGTCAGCCAGATGACAAGAATATATTTAATCTGACAAATATCAAAGAATTCCATTTTCTTCTGAGTGCTTCTGCTTTGGATCTAACGATAGTACGCTGATGTGCTCAGTGATAACAGGACAAAAAAAAAAACAAAGACTTTTAAGGAGAGGAGATCATACAGGAAATAGACAAACACTCAGCTGGACACATTTATAACAGAAAAACACCGACTCTTTTGGTTAAGTATCAATTTATTTTTATACTTTTAAATGTGCTCAACTCTTATGGGGTGTGGATATAACTCAGAGGTGGACTGCATGCCTAACACATGTGGTGACTCAAGTCTAATATCTATTATAGCTCTCTGTGTCTCCCTGTCTCTCTCTGTCTCCCTGTCTCTCTGTGTGTGTGTCTCTCTGTCTCTCTGCCTCTATCACACACACACACACACACACACACACACACACACACACTACACAATTGGATTGGCAGGATGGTTCAGTCACTAAAATGCTTGCTGCACAAAGTATGAGGACCCGACTTCAAACCCCAGCAAACACTTAAAAATAAAACAAAAGACAGATATACAGTCCCAGCACAAGGATTGGAGGGGATTGCTGATCTTCTGGAAAAGCCAAACCAGAGAGTTCTGATGAGGATGAAAGAAATTTTCTGACAAATTAATAAAGCAGAGAACAACTGAAGAAGATACCTGACAACCACCCACACATGTGCACATACACACACATATGCACATGCACACACAGGAGAGAGAAAGAGAGGCAACATTCACACAAAAATATATAAAATAAAATGTTATCAGCTCTCTTAAGTTTGCTTTAAAGATACTGAATAAGCTCATAAAACAGGGTAGAACATTGCTAACTCTGCCCAGAGAAATGTTTTTGGAATGATGATGCACAGAGGCGGAGATGGAGATTAATGAGTGAAGCTGATTCTGGTCACCAGCACCTGTGTAAACAGTCAGGCTTGGGACTTGCGCTCTCAATCACAGTGTTGAGAAAGCAGAGATGTGAGGATCCCCCAGGATTTGCTGTCTATCCAGGCAAGAGTAGTTGATGATTTCCCAGGTTCCCCCAGCTTAAAGTTGATGGCATCGGAAGACCGATACCCACGGCTGATCTTCACAGGACACATGTGCAATACAAGTGTATCTGTACACACACATACATGCCTATAGACACATGAACATACACATGCAAGATTCTTCAGGAAGAGAAGAAACATCAATATTCTGTTGTTGTTGTTGTTGTTGTTTTACAGAAAGCATACTCTGGAACTAGCTAGACAAAAAAATAATAATCAAGGCTTGTTACTCATAGGATGTTATAGACTTAATTTTGTATGTGTGTGTACATGTTACAGCAAAGGTGTAGAAGTCAGAGGAAAGTGGGAGTGAGTTCATTCACACCTTCAACCAAGAGGCGGGGTGTCTCCTCTTTTCTATCTCTGTGCTATATATGCCAGGCTGTCTGTCTGGTGATCTTCTGAGGATTCTCTGATCTTTGCCTCTCATCTCACAGTCATGAGTGTGAGGGTTACAGACACATGACAGTGTATTTAAGTGTGCTGTTTGGTGTGGGAAGACCTTCTGTATATGTGTTGCTTTTATTGGTTAATAAAGAAGCTGCTTTCAGCCAATGGCTTGACAGCATAAAGGGAGGCTGAAAGATATGTGTGTGTACATACACACACACACAAACACACACACACACACACACACAGAGAGAGAGAGAGAGAGAGAGAGAGAGAGAGAGAGAGAGAGAGAGAGAGTAGTCAGAGTCAGGGAGAAGCTGTAGTCATCCACAGGAGACAGACGCCCTCACTGGAGCCCACTGGCACCTTGCCAGTAAGCCACAGCCACAAAACAATACACAGATTAATGGAGATGAGTGAGTTCAGGATATAAGAGCTAGGTAGAAATTGTGAATAACATGGTTTCTGTGTGATTATTTCAAGTCTGAGCAGCCGGGAACCAACGAGCAACCTCCTACAAACAGGTGTTGTGTGTGGTTTTCTGGAGATTGAATTCAGGCGGTCACAGTTGCATGCCTGAGACATCTCTAAATCTTCAAGCTCATTTTTAGCACTTACAGACTTTTAAAAGCATCATGTTCTATTTCACATTTTCACAGATATTTTTGCCACAACGAGCAGTGATTGTTTTCTTAAATGGAGTTGCAACGGTTCTTTGGACGGCAGAAGCTGCTCAGTCTTGCTGCATGGCCTGAACCGGATCCTGAGACCCAGACACCAGAATAGACAGCTGAAACTGACAGCTTTCCCAAACCCTGGTCTCCTCACTCACTGATCAGGGCTCTTTATTTCAGAGCCATTGTGTTGTTACTGTACATGTGTATATAGGTTAACGAAATTATAACACTAACCATTTTTTTTAAAATTACTAGGCAACATACAAATACTTAAAAACAAATGCATGCTTTTTTATTTTGATGACAATTTGAGTATCATATTTAAATGCACCTTGTGAAATACTGTTGATTGCAGTTGGGATTTAATTTATGTAAATTATTTGGCAAGTATGGAACACAGGATCATAGACTTGTCAATTAAGCTTATTCAAAATTCTGTGTACTGAGGCATTTTTTTCCTCATGTATTATAGTATGACAGTTTGTGAAAGTGTGTGTGAATGTGTATGTGTGTATGTGTGTGTACTTGCATCGGGAAAACATAGAAATTACGTTTTGTGATAGAACCGTATGTATCTATGTGCACATAGTGGTTCTTTCTATCCAGGTATCTTTTTCATTGCTTTCCCACACTATCCCTCCCACCTTTCCCTGACCATACTATTCTCTCATGTTTTCAACCCCCTTCTGCTCCCCTTCAGCCCTCGCCCTTTGTCCCCAGTTTACTCAGAATGATCTATGTGTCCCTCTTAGGGTCCTCCTTGTTCCCTAGCTTCTCTGGAGCTGCGGACTGTAGTCTGTTTGTCCTTCGCTCTACATCTAATATCCACTTATGAGTGAGTACTTACTATGTTTGTCTTTCTGAGTCTGAGTTAACTCACTCAAGATGGTTTTATCTGAGTTCCAACCATTTGCCTGCAAATTCCATGATGTCATTGAAACTTCCCCCTCTGTAAGTTGACAAATAAACTATCAACATCTATTTTTATGAACAGTTTTCCAAAGGTTCAGATTCTACATCTTTTATAATATCCTGGAATACACATGGAAAAATAGACGAATCTCTTTAAGTAGATACTTAAACTCTTATAGCCACAGAAAAGGAACAAGGGAGATGGTGAGCCTTTGAATTTTGCAGCCAGTTTGTAATGTGTATGTCAAAGTCAGTGCAAGGCTGACATTTACACAATTGCTATTCTTGTGTAGATAATGAGGTTATTCTCAATATCTCAATAAGAACATCATAAAAAGATTTAAAAGATCCTAAATCAAAACTTGTGAAGCTGTAGGGAGAAAATAGAGGCATGTTTAAAATACAAACTAGACAGAATTTCTTAAACAAAAACACAAATCTATTTTCCACAACCGGAAATATTAATACAGTTTATTTCTATTTTAAATTATATTATAAGAAAGCATAAATTTAAAAGTCAAATAGATCAAGAGAAGTCATTTACATGTAAATAACAGAAAATTCATATGCAGAATGTTTTAATACCCTATATATCTCTGTGCGCAGGCACAGGAGTAAAGAATGAAGCTAAGGACATACATAATTGACTCCACACACATGGCCAAGAACCCTGGGAAACCATAGTCACCTCAGAAATAATGAATGAAATGAAGTAAATAACGACGTACAGCCTTTCTCAGTCACCTACTGGAGCATGAAGAGAAGTCTCACATTCAAAATTTGTTAGAAAGAAGTAATAAATGACATTGAGGGAAAAAATTA
>JAQHUG010000004.1:4369617-4382738 GCA_028555095.1 Dicrostonyx torquatus
GGCCAGTGACGCGGCTCAACATATCAAAGGCACTTGATTGCCAAGCCTGACAACCTGAAATCAATCCCAGGGACTATCGTAGAAGAATAAAACAAACTACCACAAGTTGTCCTCTGACCTCCACCACCCTCATGCCATGGGATTTGTAAGTAAACACACACACACACACACACACACACACACACACAAATAAATATAACATATAAAACAAGAGTTCACCTATTTGCTTTATGTTTAAAAACCTCCTAGATAATGGAGTGAATAAGTCGAGCAAAGTTTTCTTCCCCTTCCTTCTCAGGTACTCTGACTTGAATTGTTCTCCTCTATCACCTCTCTTCTGATACTTTTATCCTGCCCCCTAGTCAACTGTGCCTCCCAGCTCTGAAAGTAATGCAGAGATTACATCATCATTGATCCACCAATGTCATTGGTTCCATGACTACTTACTTTTCACTTAAATCCTAATATTCCTAGCTTTGATTGATGAGATTTGTACAACTGGTGAAGGGTTAGTTCAAGGTAAGTGTTTTGTCAAGGGTTTCAGGGTTTTTTTAATGCCAACATTTTTGATTTATACATAAATAGAAACACATTCATTGGGTTTATCAATGTACTACAGAACAAACTACAAAATTAAATGACACAATTTAAGGAAACAAATCAATTTATAAGTATCAGTGATTATTACTTAAATGTCTCACAGAGAAGACAGTTATTTAAACATTGCATGACATAAAACCACTTGTCAAAGTCTCGGTTTTAGAATTGGTGACCCTTTGCGATATTCACCCAACTCTTTCACTGTCTTAAGCAGACTGTGATTCTCTGCGGCAGCTATTTTAAATCCTGTTCACTTTCATTTGCTGACTGATAAATTTGTTTGTGTCACTTTCCAAGGACCTTGTTTCTAATTCACCAAAGGGAAAAAAAAAAAACAGCCCTTTCATGACATTTCCTTCTCCATTACTTTGCTTCTGCTAAAATAGATTTGAGGAATTTGTACCTGTTGAGCCAGAGGCTGCACTGAACTTACAAAACATTTCTTAAGAAAAGTGCTGGACATAATGTCAACCAAGCTGGGCTGGCATGGCTAGTTGATCTATGACTCCATCGTTACCTTCTTCCATAATACACAAAAGACTCAGAAGCAACTCAAAATTTAAAATAAAATTTCTTTTTTTCTCTCTGTGCCACTGGATTGAATAATTCATATATGAAAGTAAACACTTCCAAAAATAAATCCGTGATCCCCCATGCTCGAACATGCCTCCTCTTGATCATGTCTTGGTGGGGGACAATTCTATATTCTGTCAATCATGTTTTAAATAAATGCTGATTGGCCAGGTAGGAAGTATAGGTGGGTCAACCAGACAGGAAGTAGAGGCAGGGCGATGACAATGGCTGGGAAGCAGGAAGCTCCCTTGGCATTCCTGCCCAGTCCACCAGGATGTGAGCTGTCCAGCTGAGAAAAGGTACTGGGCCATGTGGCTAACATAGATAAGAACAATGGGTTAATATAAGTTATAAGAGCTAGTAAGAAGACTGACCTAATGGGCCAATCAGTTTATAATCTTATGGAGACCTCTGTGTGATTTTCTTTGGGGCTTGCTGGCTGTGGGGTACTGGGCGGGACAGTAACCCCAACAAGCAGGCCCCTCATTTTACAATGTCTTCATCATTATTGCAGTTTTGGTGCCTCCTTCTCACTTGTATGCATTTCATCTCTGTCTAGTTCTGGCACCATTCCTTATATCTGTCTTTTATTCCGTTCTAATTAAAGCTATCGCTCAACCCACTGGGATGGTTAATATTCAGTCAACTTTACAAAAGTTAGAATCATCCAGGAGACAAACCTTGGCCCGTGGCTTGGAGAGATAATCTTAATTGGGTTAACTGAGGTTGGAAAGGTTTGAATTAGGGTGGACTGTACCATCTCCTGGGCTTGAGTTCCCGGACTGCATAGAAGGGCAGGAAGCATGCTAAGGACTGGTGTGCCCATATTACTCCATTGCTCTCTGTTCTTGACTTGGCTTGCTCTTCATACCATCCACTCCATTTCCCCTCCCTTTCCTGTGAAACTTAAAATATGATTTCTTGTGATCAGTGATCTTGTTTTTACTAACTCTTGAGAAACCCTGGCTCTGTTCTCTGGAGGGTCCACGTAGGACATGAGATAGATGTCTTCTAAGAATAGTTTGTTTAGCCTCCACTGAATAGCATCTCTCCAGATTGGATGAAGGATTTCACAGTACTGGTTTTGCAAAGGATTTTTACTGGATAATCATGAAAATAATTCTAACTGGAACCATTTATGCAGTTTGTTGTTTTTTCAAATGGAGTGAGCACATTTTATATCTTTGTATGCTTCCAGTTGATTTTGTAAATTGTTGGTTTGACTACCTGCTTCATATGCATGTCACCTTGATTCCCATCAAAGATGGACTATCATATGAAATTGTGGAGCAAATCAATCCTTTCTTCCTCAAGGTGCTTTTATCAAAGTAGTTTAACAGAGCAACAAGAAAAGAAACTTAAAATACCCATTAAACCAACAGCTAGGAGACAATCCAAACTTCTCATTTCACCCCTTCTCAGGTTGTGACTTGCCATAAAGGTGTTCTTCCGTACCGTGGCCCTTGTCACTGCTCGTTCTATCTGGACCTCACGCTAGGTCATAGTCCACTAATTCCTCTCTGTGTTTGCTCTCAAGTTGGCCCTTATGGCAGTATTGACTTTCCATTGTCACGGAGAAAGATGAGCAGCTCAGTTATCCATTATTTAGCATGTATCATTGATGATTTATAGTAAGTCACTCAATATCTGACTTGCTAATGTTTCAGAGCATGTTATTGTTTGAAATTGCTATACAATTGCTGTATAATGAAAATGTTTGTACTTTTAAGGTACATTTTGATGAGTATTGAAAATTAATAAACCCGTGAAACTACCCTACCAATAAAGGAAAAGGATTCCTATCATTCAAGAAAGTCCTTCACATCCCTTTCTAATCAATCCTTACTTTATCAGTCCACATTTCCTCATGATAATAAATATATTAACTTCTGTTAATGATGATTAATTTTTTATTCTGGACATCGCTAGGAATGTGTATTACCTCATTATTATATGTTTGTCACTGAAAATCACTGATTATGGACTAGCTGTGTATTCATTTGTACTGCATAGTAGTGTTTCATTCAAAATATAACTATAGCTTGTTTTCTTATACGAACATTTATGTTGTTTTCAGATTAGGGCTATTAACAATGATTTTATGAATATTCTCACACAAGTCATTTGGTGTAACTCATTTTGTGTGTTTTAGATAAATGTTTTAGAGAGAAATTACTGGAGGATGTCTTATGGATCATCATTCATAGTCTGCTCATTGTGTGTCATGGGCTAATTTTAGAAGAAAATGAGCTTTTCTTTCCTCTATTTTTCTTGTTAATTTGTGGCCTTCATCCAGAGACTTAGTAATTCATTAATTGTATTCATAATTTCAATCTTCTGTATTCTATAACAAAGGTATCATGTTCCTGAATGGATGCTTTAACTAATAAAGAATTCAGCAAGCAGATAACCTGAATCATAAGACTTTTGAACAGACTGGAGGAGCAGTAATGCAAAGTCTTCAGGAAGGGACATGGGATGGGTCTGTGTACCGGAGTAGCTTATTTGGGGGTAGGAATCTGCCCCAAAGGTTCATGTTCTCTTGTTTTGGTCTACTGCCATGATCTCTTGCTATTAGATTCAACCATCTAGAGGTCTCCCGGGTACTCTGACCTAATCAATGGGTTAATTTCATTAATTGATTTATAATCTGATAGCACTATTTAGAGGTGGTAGAGATTAGGTATATGCTTGATTGGGAAAACCAGTCTCTAAGAATTTCATCCTGTCTAGCTTTTTCCATCCTTGTTGCCCTGAGGCAAGCAGTTTCTGTACCACATAATCTTTGAGGGATATTTTTTCTCATCACATTCTAAAAACCACAGAGGCCTAGAAACATGGCATCAATTTTTTTTCTCTTTAACTTGATTTTTTAAGGTGTTCTCTTCCAGTGATTGAAAACTGCCTAACAACTTTTGTGCCCCAGTCAGGCAAGAAAGAAGCAGAACAGAACTCATCAGGGCTGGAAAATGACCATACAGGAGGGTCCTGGAATTGCAGATTTCAACAGGACTATAGACATGAGCTGGGTGTCAGAAAAAAAATTAAATGCAGAGAGAGTGACAGTGTACCCACCTGAAACCATTCCCCGTGACACCAGGTGACATGGAAACTTTGAAATCCATCTCAAGCCCAACTTTTGATCCATGTCCTTCAAACACTATGGGGGAATGGGGTAACCCCAAATTGTTCTGGTTTATACTTTCCAGAGTTTTACACAATATATAATATACCAGATAAACAGAAAATAGAAATAGATTTTCTATTTAACAAGCAAGTTAAAGTTCAAGCATGTTTTTAAGTTTCTTTACAAAAAAACTAAGGTAAATATTTGTCAGACCAAAGCTTAAAAGGCTCAGAATTTATGTCCAGCTCTCTCTCTCTTTCTGTCTCTGTCTCTGTCTCTCTCTCTCTCTCTCTCTCTCTCTCTCTCTCTCTCTCTCTCTCTCTCTCTCTCTCTCTCTCTCTCACACACACACACACACACACACACACACATACACACACATGCTCTCCCTGGCTTTATCCTTTTGGGAATCCCTAACTCCTTAGACAATCCTAGTAAGTTTTACCAATATAATTCTGAGTCAAATTCTTGAAGTCAGAGTTTGAAATCCTTGCTGTCTTCAATGGATCATCTGTAAAGGGACTGATTATCCTCGCAGTCTGAAACTAGTCCATGCAGTGCATAGGGACCCAGGTTTTCACTCTTTGATAATTTAAGTCTACTATTCAAGGAAATCACGTATATTCAAACACTTAGAAGTTCCTAATGATTGTCCTAAAAACATCTTGAATTCTTCTCTACTTAGCAAACACTAGTCCTAGTCACCATTCCTCAGATGACATGTTTTGTGCACTCTGACACTCCCAAGATTGGCAATAAAGTTTATGTTGATTGATATGGTGGAGCTAGCTATCAGCTGCCAAAAATTAGCCATGACGATTTTGGAAGACCCAGAATATAGAGAGAGACATGGGAGGTAGTGGGGAGGGGCTTAGAAGGATTCACAGGTCATTTTGATTGGAGGAAAGAGAGAGAAGAGGTCACTGGTCACTTCCAGCCATTTCATTGATCAATCAGGTTTTTACCCCCATATCTGACTCCTGACTTCTATTTAATAATAGAACAATGTACATAATTGCTCCAATGTCCTGCTAAATCTTCTCTTAGATAATAGTCAATAAGACTTTGGAAGAGCTAAGCCGTCAAATTTTTAAGGCTGGAACGTCTTTATTGTCTCAATTATAAACCTCCCATTAAAATAGCTGAAAACAATTTGTTGCTATACTATAAAATGTTGGCAAGAATTATTTGCTTCCTATCACTACATTAATATATCCAAGTTCTCCTTCTCTCACTCTCTATCTTTTAAACTAGAATTATTATTTAATTTAATGCAAAGTTTGCAGCGATAAACCTGGCATGGTCAACTTTTCTGCAGCATCCTCTTATTTGACCTTGAAGGAATCTGCTCGGTGCCAACAACAGAACAGGGTCAGCTGGAAGAACAAGGGAGCAGCCAGCTCCTAGCAGCCAGCTCCCAAACTTCAACCAAGAATTCTCCAAACATCCAGCACTTTAGAACTGCAATCATGGAGCAGAATCAGTCAAATGATTTCTCTTCTCAACTTTATGTTCATCCTCCACCTTCCTCAAGCATAGATGGCTAAAACGAGGGAGAAGAAAGGAGGGAACAGAAAAAAAAATTGGGAAAGAATTGCAAAGAGCAAGAGGAGATAAATAAGCTATGAAGGGAAGTCTGATGCAAGCCTCCTCCGTTTGAATGAGGTAACTAAACTAGTTTCCCAAACACTTGTGTGTGATTATGTACTGGTTCTCAGTTCCTTGGAGAAGATCTCCACGTAAAGGCCTCTGCCTCCAGGAAATTCATAGAGAAAGGAGAGCAATCAGTGGAGGCTGCTGTTTCATGGAGGGGAGCCAAGAGGAGCCCACTCTACAGATGGTGTAGTGGAAGGTTTCTTACACATACTTTACGAGTACCCTGAAAACATTGATAATCCCCAAATATCAATCGATAATTTATTCAAAACAGCATACGCAATTTCCATGACTGGTGTAGGAGAGTCCTTCTGTATTTGGGTGGCTTTCATTGGTTAAAAAAGAAACTGCCTTAGCCTCTTTGATAGGGCAAAATCTTAGATATGCAGGGAGGACAGAACGGAATTCTGGGATAGGGAAGGCTCAGAGAGAGCCTGCCATGAAATCGTCAGAGTCAGACATGCTGAGTCTTCCCCGGAAGCCCACTACCTCATGGTGACTTACAGACTATTAAAAATGGGTTGAAATAAGATGTGAGAGTTAACCAAGAAAAGGCTAGAGACAATGGGCCAGGCAGTATTTAAATTAATATAATTTTTGTGTGGTTATTTCGGGTATAAGCTAGCCATGCAGCAGGGAGCCTGGCGCCGGGAACACAGCCCACCCGCACCGGGAGCCAGGCCATGGAACAAAAGGGTCCTGCGGCTCCTCTCAGGTGCTGGGAACACAGCCTGCCCCTCTTACTACACATGACTGTACTGTGACACAGATATTCTAATGATAGCCATTAGGGACTTATCAGCAGCAGAAAAATGGGAAATTACATTCAGGAGGAAACAAGGAGCAGAGGCACGCTAGCAAGAAACTTGCTGGAGTTTGGGGTAAGAGAAGCTACCAGGAGGCAAAACTAGGTTCAGAATGTTATACGGAAGCAAAGGGGCTAAACTCCTGAGGTTCGGGCATACTGGAGAAAGAGTGAGCTGAGGAGGTGCTAGAGTGTCAGCTCTGTAATAAGAAGGAAGGCTCTTCATATACATTCACCCTAGGACAGTGGTTCTCGACCTTTCTAATATTGTAAACTTTAAAACAGTTCACCAAGTTGTGGTGACCCCCCCCAGCCTTAAAACTATTTTCGTTGCTACTTCTTATCTGTCATTTTGCTACTGTTATCAATCATAATATAAATATCTGTGTTTTTCCTTCTGGTGACCCCTGTGAAAGGCTTGATCAGCCCCAAAGAGGTTGAGAAATTCTGCTCTAAGGTGTACTGCACAGGGGTCTTCTGTGTCACAGGGTGTAGGGCACATGGGCACATAAGACAGCATCAGAAGGAGTCAGACTGGCCAACCCTGAGTTGTTTACACCAAGACTTGAATGGGCACCAGAATCAGGCAAGATGATGTCAGCGCAAGGTGTAAATGCAAGGTGTCTGAGTGCGTGTTAGGGTGACCTTTGAAATGATTGGCTGGCTCCTTTTCCACTCCTCCCAACCCCAACTCTGCGGTTCTTTGCTTTAAAAGATGTTTACTGTGCAAAAATAAATGAGTTGCGGCTTGAGTGGATTCCCGGCTGTGTCTGTCTGTCACCAGTATTGAGGGACGCTGGGGAAAGGGTAGGTTGCACACTTACCTTTCCTTGGACCCAGCTCATCCTCACCTGGGTGGGCTAAGACCCTGCAACAGGCTCATATACACACATGAAGAACTATTTCCTACCAATGGAATGAACACTCCTGACCACATGGAGCACTCCTGGCCTCTTTGTTCGTATCACTCAGGTCCCTCCAGAGATATTGGAAAGAAAGAAAACCGACTTCTGATTTTGCTTCAGTTTCTGCTGTGCACTGCAGGCTAACAGCACTCACCCGTAGAAGAGATGTGGCAGTTGTTCTGTGCTGTTTGCCTCAAAGAGATAGACTCAGCTTACCTGCCTCCAAGTTTTCTGGACAACATTATTGGCAATCATGCAAGAATTTTGATATGTTGTTTGAGCCCTTAACATTCACAAGTTCATGAACTTTGAGGGAAAATAAAGTATAACGTTGTTTTCTGGCCCTCCACTGCATCCATAGTACTCAAACACATAAGCACACACATACACACACCATAAAAGTAGAAGAGGGACTATTTGAGATGAGAAAGTCTAATGAGAAATGAACATGATCAAAATGCATGATGCATAGGAAAATTGTCATATGAGACCTATCACTTTACATAATAAATATGTGTTGATAAAGAGTAAGAACAGAACCAAAACTTCACCGGAAACTTAAGCGCAATTATCATTGTGGATAATATGATGAAAGCAGTGTCCCAGGTCACCACAATGGAAAAGAAAAGCCACAACTCTGTCTGGACTAGATATACAAGAAAAAGAAAAGTAAAAAGTGGAGATGTTCTAACTATGGGATGAGGCCACATTAGATCACCTTGCTTATTGACTTCCTCACCAAAAGGAAAAGAAGAGGTCCTGGTATCTTCAGACATATTTTCACAGCAAGAAGCAGCAGCATCCCTAATCTTCAACAGAAACAAGAGACAGGACACAATATTCCTTAACACCATTTCAGAGGCGTGGCTCAACTGCAGCTTGGCAGTAAAAACTGATTTTTTTTAAAAAAAATATCATTTTTAAAATTCCATCTCAGATGTCTCATCATAATCACCAGCTTCTCAAAGTAAATGTTCTCAGGTATAGGAACTGGGAGACCTCTGCCTTGATAAGGCCTATGGACTGTGTAGAAGCTGAAAGAGGAGGGCCAGGAGGAAGGGGCCTGCGGCAGGGATGCAAGCTGAGGGGGACATTCACACGACAACTGGAACAGGATCTCCAGCAACTGCATGAAATGTGAGATATGATCTCAGCGACAGAGTGAGCGAAGGGAGGCAGAAGGGCACTGGCACAAGCCTAGTCAAACTAACAAGCTCCAGAGAAGTGACAGATTCTGCCTCAAAAATCTCAAAACTTCGGGTTGGTAGTACCTGAATAAGCACATTCACATCTGTCTTCTATGCATACACGCACATGTTTTCTCTCTCTCTCTCTCTCTCTCTCTCTCTCTCTCTCTCTCTCTCTCTGTCTCTCTCTGTGTGTGTGTGTCTCTCTCTCTCTGCCTCTCTGTCTTTCTCTGTTTCTCTCTCTCTCTCTCACACACACATACATGTGCATGCACACACATATATAGGCATACACATACATGTACACAAATGCAAACATATACAATCAAGTTGTAAAATTCTCATCTTTTTAAAAAATTTTCCCATCGATGAAAAAAGATTGCATTACTAACATTTAGTAGGTCTTGCCAAAACCTGACTGCATCACATCAAAAAACATTCTCAAAAATTATTTTAGCTCTGTTTAGAGGGGACTCAAGGTCCACCCACACAAATGTTTAGTTATATCAAATTGATTTTACATGGTTTTACAAACCTAACTAAGCAAATAAATAGTTTTTCTGTTTACTTAAGACTGCTCCCCTCAAATCGCAAAAATGAAACTAAAAGATTATAATAAACTCAACAAAACACACAGTGTCCTTGCTACCTAACTCATGGCCAGAAATAAGAACACTTCCGATATTCAGCTGCCTGAAAGCAGAAACACAATCAGGGCTAAGTGATATGGTATGCATACACCATATCATTACACCATAATGTAATGAAGAGGTGTTCCAAAGAAACCAAAGAAAGACTGCAGCTCAACAAAATGTTGCTTACCTTGGCATTTATATCTATGTAATTTCAACCAATGTATTTCAGGTTACAATGGGATTTAAAGGGCCTTGAACTCCTGATTTTCCCTGGTACAGGGTGCCCAATACGGCTAAGTATCTTGGCTATGAAGTATCTTGTCTATTAGAATGAGGTAAAGTGGGTTTGGTGCTGAGCCCAGCTTCTTATCTCTCAGAACTCTAGGATGTTTCTGTTTCTAATAATGTCCCAGGAGATGAAGATGCTGCCAAGAGGAGGAAAAATACTTAGATCTATTGCTTAATATATGATTATGTTTATGCTTTATAAGATAGATATTTATCACAGTGACACCTGCCTGGCTAAGGTAAGGAACCAAAGAAGTAGAAGACAATAGCACTGCAGCCTTAGTGCTTCAGGGGAAGCAAATCCCACTCCTGCGGAACTTGTCTCTCAGCTACTGTTTGTGTCAAGAACTCCCGCTTTAATAACTTCTGACTTTCGCTCTTTTCACCCGAAGGGACTCTAGTAACCACAAGAAAGGTAAAAGACTAGGGGAAAAGTGAGAATTTAAGGTTCTAATATCCCACTCAGATATTGATCTTTAAATATTCCTTGATTCGGATGGTCCTTATCTTGTTTAATTTCACTTGGAGCTCTTAAAGGAAATAGTCCCTGGAAGGACCCAAGAGCTCCAAGTGAATTTGATTGACGTAGAAGAAAATTAGATCAATTGCATCACAATGGAAACCACAAGCATGTGCTCATGTTTGCTCATATGTACATGTGTGTGCTCATGTGTGTGTGTTCCCCTTCAATAAACATTTTTTTTGCAGCAAGACTCAATTTTATTTATATTTATTTAGAACACTTTTATCTTATAGGCTGTTTTTTTTTTATTTTTTTGCCTACCCTGAATCATTATCTACAAAAGTTGAATAAACTTAAGTGAAAACCCTAGTGATACAACCATTTTAAAATACATTCCTAGTGACCCCTCAATAGTATCTTGGACATATAAGCAATACCATAGGATAGTAACATAGACAAAGAGTTTATCTATTCACTACTATCCACTAATTGGAAGACATCCTAGCATATTGCTGTCTGCCTCTCTCTCTGCTAAGTGGTGTCCTCTCTTTGACTGTACATGCAAGGAACCTTGCATATTTTTCATCTTTTTCATCATGCTTCATCAGTGCATACTGTCTTTGTGCTGGGGCAAGCATGATCCAGGGTCTATGATGGTGTGACAGAGAAGCAATGGCAGCAAAAAGCTCAGGGGCTGATCGTGGTTCAAAACAGGGAGGCTGGGCTCTGATTTTAGATAGGACAAGACTCAAAATGGTGTTTTGCACAATAGAATGGACTGAAGAAGCAGAGGGAGGATGTGTGATTCCCCTCTGTGTGCTGTGATTACCATTAATGAATAAAGAAACTGCCTTGGCCTGCTGATAGGGCAGAATTTAGGTAGGTGGGGAAGACAGAACTGAATTCTGGGAGGAAGAAGGCAGAGTCAGGGAGCCACCATGGAACGGCCAGAGATAGGACACTGTGAACTTTGTCGGTAAGCTACTGCCACGTGGCGATACACAGATTAATAGAAATGGGTTAAATTAAAATATAATAGTTAGCCAATAAGAAGTTAGAGCTAATGGGCTAAGCAGTGTTTTAATGAATACAGTTTCTGTGTGATTATTTCAGGAGTAAGTTAGCAGGACAGCTGGGAATAAACAAGTGGCTCTCTCCCTCCTGTTACAGATGGAAAATCAACAAAACCTTTGAACTTCAGGAGGGTCAGGCTTAAGCAAAGCAACATTACTGTGTGGACAACATGCTCTCTTTGTTTTTCTCATACTACTCAGGGAACACCCCAAAGTGAAGATAAACCTAGTTGATGTGGGATTTCCCTGTTTGCTGTGAATATGTTTTAATACTATTGTTTAATAAAGAAGATTTTTTTTTAAAATGATAGAGCAGAATAGAGCTAGGCAGGAAAGCTAAACTAAGTGCAGGGAGACACCATGTAGTTGCCTAAAGAGAAAGATGCCTGAACCCTAACGGTAGGTCATAGCCTTGGGGTGATACACAAATTAAGAGAAATGGGTTAATTTAAGATGTAAGCACTAGCTAGGAATATATATGAGTCAACAGTCAAACAATGTTTTAATTAATGTAGTTTCTGTGTGGTTATTCGGATCTGCGTGGCCAAGAAACCAATGTGCAGTCTCTCCTGTTAAGCCAGTTCCTGACCCTTCATTTCTGCACATTAACGGGCTGAGTGGAAGTGGTGGAAGTAAGCATGCTTTTCCTGTTCTTGATCTAGAAAACTGCCACACCTCCTTGACCTTATTCCCCAGGGAAAGGTGAGTGCCCTATCTGCCCATTCCGCAGCCCCACAACGCAGCACAATCAGACCCACAGCCCCATGACACAGGCCAATCAGCCCCAATAGGAAGTTGAGTCAGCAGGAACTCAGTTTATTACTGTGAGTATCAGCTGATATAGGTTAAGTGACATCATGTGATGTGAGGGTACCTCCAGCCAATGAGAGGCTGTCAAGCCCTCCCTCTGACTGGAGGGGCATCTACCTAGATTTTGCTGTCTCATCTCTTCTTGGTAGCTATGAGACTCTCCTTCAAACTCGAGTCAGGCTTTTCTCCATCCTACAGGCCTCGAGGTACAGGCCCTGAGATATTTTGGCCCAACATCTCCCATTTTTGTTTTGTATCCCACACCCTACCCCAGTCACCAAGCTAGATGGGTCAGGGCCACCCTTATCGTAGTTTTGGCCTGAATACCCTCAAATTGAGAGTAAGCCTATCATAATGTACTCAAAGGGCCATTAGTTGTACCTGTGGTATGTTTATGGAATGCTTGTTTCAACCTTTGAAGAATGCATGGACCAAAAAGACAGGTCAACAAACAAATAGACATCAGCCCAATTAGGGAAGAGATGAATGTAGTAAGCCAAGGGGACCAATTACACCAGGTCTCGTATGGGGTCCTTGAATTAAATGAAGCAATATTTTTTCTCAACTCATCTAGGGTTCTTGTAACTATCCCGGAATGGTCCACACAAAAGCAACATTCTTCCCCAAGAGCCCTGCAAATTCCTCCCTTGTTGTATGTAGGGGAGAGGTGTGGGTTGTATTCCCGGCACCCAGCTCCCAGCCCCCAGCTTCCGGCCCATTCAGCTGCTGGTTGCTTGTTTATGCCCAAAATAACCACATGACAATTATATTCATTTAAATACTGCCTTGCCCGTTATCTCTAGCCTTTTCTTGGCTAGCTCTCACATCAAAACTAACCCATTATAAAAGTCTTATGTCACCATGAGGTGGTGACTTACTGGACAGTTCTAAGGTACGTCCATCTTGGATGCAGGATCATGGCGGCTCTCCCACTTCCTTTCTTCTCAGAACTTCCATTCTGTCTACTCCGCCCACCTAAGGGCTGACCTATCTTACAAG
>JAQHUG010000004.1:4410072-4421688 GCA_028555095.1 Dicrostonyx torquatus
GACCATTGCCTAGCTCCTCACCCCCACTCCCATTCCTCCATTTCAGTGGAGGCCAGCAGTGTCAGAATCAATGATGTCTCTGATTCCATGCTAAGTGACTTTCACTTTTCCATTTTTCCTTTTATGTCCTACTATAAGCCTTCCAAATGGAGCATTGTGAAGATAAAGACTGCAGAATAAATCTGTCTGAATTAAAGAGAGATTAGAAATTTGGGGAAAAGTTATTCTGCCCTGCAAATAACTCAATAGCTAATTTTACAGAGGCGGAGAGAGAAGGCTGAGCTGGACACCATTAGGATGGACATGACATTAAAGTGTGAGCCTTTGTTCCCTATAACATTGACTTAATAATGTACGGCATCATAATTCTCAAAAATTCTCCCTCATTCTCCAAATTACATTTAAAATGTACATTTACCCGAAGATCAAAGCAAAGGCATTACTTCACTTAATAAGCCTGAGTTTAAACCTGTTTAGGTTAGCTATAGTTATTTTAAATATGAAATATATTTATAACTTGATCCTAATAAAAATGAGGAAAAATAATCACGTTTGTTCAGTCATATACATTAAATGTTTTAGTCATCTGTAGTTATACTACCATTAAGCCTGAATCTTATTATTAATGACAATATTACTTGAGCCTTGAATATTCCAGTGTACAGAATAATGAAGATAAAATGCACTTTTAACCTCTTAGATAGTTATGTAGGAGGATAAATGGATATATAAAACAGATAAAAATATTTAAGAGATTAGAAATAAGACAATAGTTAATGTAGTAAATTATCCCTCTCAACTAACAAGTTCCAAGTATTTTGGCAGATTTTTGAGATTACTCAAAATAACTCACGCAGCCATAGTCCATGCTTTCTAGCTTTCAAAGGAGCAACAGTAAGGACCAAGTAGCCTCGTTTCTCCTGAAGATGAATGAAGACTCACCTAACTCCATAGGTTAGGCCAGTCTCGTGGGTAGACAAATCTCTGCTAGACTGGCCCTGGATTTGTCACTCACATTTCAAAGTTGTAGATATACCTGGTATATGTACCTTGGTCATCTCTTCAAACTGTGTAACTATATCAAATCACTCTATCATTTGTCTTCAGTGAACAAGCAGGAAAGTAATGCTAGCACTAAGGGTGAAGATAGGTAGAACCTGGGCTCATGGAAAATTCTGTCTACAGAAACAGAGAATTCCAACTTCAGTGAGAAACCCTGTTTACAGATAAATGAATAAGTCAATGGAGAAATAATTTAGAGCAGTGGTTTTAATAAGAAATGTGTTCCATTGGCACATGTGCTTGGACACTTGGTCCTCAGTGGCACGGCTTAGGAAGATTATAAAAACTTTGGAGGTAGTTTTGGTGGAGGAAGTATGTTACCGGGGCAGGCTTTAAGAGCTGGTACTCTTGCTTCACTTTTAGTTTGTTCTTTCTGCTTCATGGTTGTGATGAAGAAGTGATCTTTCTGCTTCCTACACACGTCTCCCCAGCCATTATGAACTCTCCCTCTAGAATCATAGGCCAAATACCTCCTCCTTCCATAAGCCAATTTTGATCATGATATTTTATCAGAACAATGAAAAATTATCTAATATACTTCAGTGTCAACCTCTAGCTTCAGTGTGAGCCTGCTCATGTGAACACACCCCTACACATAGGTGTACTTATATGCACACTATACACAAATAATCACACATATAAATTGCTATATAAATTTAACAATTAAATAGATATGTAATAAAATATGTGCTTGATAAATATAAGAAGAATAGTAATAAATTAAAATAAAAATGGCAAAGAAAATGGAAATAGTTTAGTTCATTGAACAAAACAATAAAAATCAAAAAAAAAATTCCAGAAGGTTCAGGAATGAAAAATCACAGAATGTATATATCAGCAGTGTCATTAATGAAACAAGAGGTACTTCTCCAATCCCTTTATCCATTAGAAAAGATCATATATAATAAAGGAACATTATGAAATTCTTACTACTTATGTCAGCTTAGCCTGTCTAATATATATCAGCTGTGCAGTTCTACAACTACGTATGATTTTTGAAACCATGATTTAAAGTAGTAGACATGGTAACATCAAGGGAGGAATATCATGGGATCCAACCCTGAGCAAAAGAACCACATACAACCAAAGGCTTTGAAAGAAGGAGAATTAGCCATAGCAAGGGATTAAATCTGAAATTAATTATATAATGCAAAGTGATCATCGCTGAGATCATATGCAAAACCCTGGAACCATATACACAAAAGCACTCAACAGTTTATTTTTATTTGTTTCTACACATGTAAATATGTAATGATTATAATCAAATAACCAATGATAGCCAAAGAAGAAGCCATTGGTTTGAGATGGAGGGAGGCTGTATTAAAGGGTGTGGAAGGAGAAAAGGGAAAATGGGAAATGATATAATTATACTTTACTAAAAATATAAATAAATCAAATTTTTACAAAGTGCATATCTAAATGACTCACATTTATAACTTTGCAGATACCTAAACAAGAATGTATACCACCAGTTTTACACAGCTCTAGAAAACAGGAGGAAACACAAATCCACTTTTTGAGACAATGCTACCTTGATAATAAAATTGAACAAAAAGCATTAAAATAAGAAATTTATAAATTTTGTTGATTGGAAAACACTCAAAAAAACTTACTGTAGCATTACAGAAAGTAAAATATACAATAAAAACAATAATTATGGAAGACACGTAATGCTACTTGAATACTACAAAAATCATTGAATATATGTACCAAGTATACAATTCTAATAATGAGTTCACCACCAAATCAGTAAACCCAGTAAGTCATCTGACAAACTTAGTAGCTCTACTTTGTAAATACAACTCAGTAAAATCTCAATAGAGGGAAATTAGCTCAACATTTTAGAAACCACTAACAGTAACCCTATGTCTAACAAGCATAGTGAATGATCAACACCAACCTCACACACAAAGTTGAAAGCAAGGCAAGGGTGGGTGCTCTTACCACCCATATTAAATACATTTGGAAGTTCTAGCACATTCAGTAAGAAAACAAGATAAAATAAAAGCCATAAATGTTAAAAAAAATAAAATGAAATATCAAGATAACATAATTTTCTCTGTAGAAAATTTTGAATCATCTAAGAAACAAAATTCAGACACATTAAGAGTGTTGCGTGATAGTATTCTACAAGATATAAAACAACACAGAAATGTCTTTTAATTTTGACATACCCTTAAATGACATATACAAGTAAATTTATGACATGTAGTGATCCTTTTCATATACAATTAACAAAAATACATAACATAATTGTATACTGTGAGTTATAAATTACTTAAGAGAAAATATAAAAATTACAGGCATACAAAAAGCATAAGAGATAGATATCTCAAAATAGTACATGTCAAGTTTGATCCGAATAATTGATCATTTTCATATAATCTTTTGAAAAATCCCTTTAAGATATATATAGTCACTAAACTTTGATCTTGAATTTGCCAACTCACACAGCCTGATGAACTAATTCCTTAAAACAAAATAAACAATATTGCAATGAGATGGAAAAATGATAGCTAAATAGTGGATCTAAGATGGATGATGGATATTTATCCAGGGTTCAGTTTCACGGGAAACACTGGATAATGTGATATTGAATTAAGAAAATAAAAAAAAAACACTAAGGACTAGATGTTATGGGGGGAACCAGCTACTGTAGAAGCTTCCTAAAACACATCTATTCACATGCACTAAAAGGATGAAAACAGTGCTCTTAGAATGGGCAACAGTACACCCAGTATACATAAGAGTTTACTGAATAAAAGGAGGTCAGTTCCAGAAATGAATTACCTCATTTGATTTCTGGCCGGTGAAGGCACAGGTGTCCCAACCGTTATAAGCTATTGTCAATGTTCCTGGTGTTCTGAAGAACTTGATGAAAGACCCCATTGTAAAAGGCATCACATACTTAAGTCACAGAACTTAGAGAAATCAAGATGGCATGCACTTGGAGATTTCACTCTATTGGCTAATTTTCACAGTGCTGGAAGGCGCCATGTGTGACAGCTGAGGAGGAAAAGGAATCAATGGTTTCATCCAGATGTGAACCCCGTGAACAACAATAAAACTACACTGACAAAACATGCCTGTGGTCACAATAGCAGCACAACAATCATGGAATTAGACAACTATTTTTTTTAATTTTATTTATTTATTATGTATATAATATTCTGTATGTGTATATGTCTGCAGGCCAGAAGAGGGCACCAGACCTCATTAGAGATGGTTGTGAGCCACCATGTGGTTGGTGGGAATTGAACTCAGGACCTTTGGAAGAGCAGGCAATGCTCTTAACCACTGTGCCATCTCTTCAGCCCTAGACAACTTTTTTTTAAGAGGCTATAAGGTCCGCTCTACAAGATAAAATGAATACCTGGTACCATTGTTGGGCTGAGAAGCTATGGCTAGATAAGTCAAAGGGCCCAGGAGAGAATCAATTATTATTAATCTGCTAAATGGGCATAGTATTCAATCAACTCTTAATGATTTATCATTACACCCATAGATTAAGGTGCCCATCAACTCTCACTAGAGAAGCTGCAGTTTGCAATAAAAGATGACTAACATAAGACCTGCATTTATCCGAAAGGCAGAGAGCTAGAAGGGCTGGACTGCTTAGCCCTAACTGGAATACATGTATTTCATACATACCCGTATAGACTCAGGGATCGTTTTGAAAATGACAGGGTAGTTGTACACATGAATGTTGTAAGGGCACCAAACTGTTGTAAATGGGGGTGCAGTGTGCATGATGTGTTCCCGACACCCAGCTCCCAGCCCCCAGCTGCCGGCCCACTCAGCCTCTGGTTGCTTGCTTATGCCCGAAATAACCACATGACAATTATATTCATTTAAATACTGCCTTGCCCATTATCTCTAGTCTTTCCTTGGCTAGCTCTCACATCTAAACTAACCCATTATAAAAGTCTGTTTGTCACCACGAGGTGGTGACTTATCGGATGGTTCTAAGGTACATCCATCTTGGGTGCAGGATCATGGTGGCTCTCTCACTTTCTTTCTTCCCAGAACTTCAGTTCTGTCTACTCCACCCACCTAAGGGCTGACCTAGCCTACAAGCCAAGGCAGCTTCGTTATTAACCAATGAAAGCAACATAAATAAAGATGGACCCTCCTACACATGAACTTGCAGTGTTGTGAGAAAACAGAAAATTTACACAAGACAAATCCAGATCAAATCACACCATGGAGAAGGAATTTAGTCTCAAGTTCCATCTCTGGCCAAGGCAATACTGGAAATTCTTAGCTGTTGGGAAAAGGAGAGTGATTTTTCTAAGACGTTAAACCCTGAAAGTCACACATTTAAGAATATTTGAGTAAACAATTTACTTAGATATGGAACACAAAAGACACAAGATTGGGTAGAAAGGTAGGAGGGTGATCTGAAAAGAGTTCTGAGAAGGAAGGTAAATGTGATCAAAATTCATTGCACGATATTCTTAAAGGACTAATTAAAATATTTTAGAAGAATTATCAGAGTACGTTTTCTGAAAAGAGCAGATATAAAACATTTCCAGAGCTTTAAATATATGTACATTTGATTATAAATTTGATATAAGATTAACCTTAATTTGTGAGGTGCAGAATGGATGAATACATAACCTCTAGAAATGGACTTAGTGTATTTAAACCACGTTTTTAAAATATGTCTGCACAGCCATGACCAAGTTACATGATTTATGTGCATCTCATTTTCTTCCCCTATGAAGTTCTATAATGTATAAGCTCATCTCATGATTGGCATAGTGAGGTAAAGCATTGGGTCCCTCAAATAGTGCCTAGCATGTGAAAAAAAATCTAAAACAGGCTATCAATTTGTATTATGAAATTTATTCAGCCACATCTATTGAATTATCCTTTAACTTATTATAATATACTCTTTATACATATTTCATGAGATTACTGAATGATACTTGATTGACACTGTCCAGGGAACTAAAAAGACAAACGGTGATATCCAAGTTTGCAGTAATGTCATAATATGTGGGAAAATGCCAACTAAATAGTCAACCCTCCATAAAGATTTCTCCCTATGGATATACAACATTACAATTACTTCTTATATTCTCTCCCAAATCCATTACTTATGACTGAGGAAAAAGCACAGTACCAACTATGTTCATCCTATTTCATCTCATCAAAAAACAGTGTACAAATTTTAGTCAAAAATACCTTAAAATATGCTGAGAAATACTTTTTTCATTCAAAATAATTTTGTATCTTTTATAGAGGAGTGCATTTATGTTATTTCTTTGTGACTGTGACTATAGCAGTCATAAACATGGGTATAGTTGTATCTCTGTAAAATAATGTAGAATTATTTGGGCTACATACCAAGGAGTGATGTAATTGAGTCAGACAGTGGTTTCATTTTTAGGAATTTAAGGAATAGCCACAGTAATTTTTACAATGACTGTACTTGTATATGGTCACCAAGAGGGATTAAATGTTCCCCTTTCATCAAGTCCTTGTCTACATTTGCAGTAAGACTAGATGCCTATCGACAGATCAATGGATATTGAAAACATGATGCATATATACAATGTAATCTTGTTCAGTCATCAAAAACGGCTTACAAAACTTGCGGAAAGACAACTGAAACTACAAAAGATAGTAAGCAAGGTCATCAATGCTCAGAAAGGCAAATAATGTATATTCTCATGCAGATCCAAGCCTTAAATTGATAGATGCGTACATCCAAGTGGAAGAAAACACGGATAAAGGCTAGGAATCTAGACATGGGCCCAGGAGACTGCAGAACAAGAGGCTTTAGGAAGCCGTGTTAGAGGGGAAAGTAGAACAAAGTGGATGAGGGAATACTGTGGGAGAAAAGGCGTAGCCAGGAAAGGGGCCAACAGTGGAGGGAGGAGAAGAAGCAGCCAGTATGAAAGAGTTTTCTTCAGGAACTTGAGCTCTGAAAGGCTACCTGTGGTCCAGCAGAGGGTCCTACATCTGTGCATATATGGGCAGTGTTAATTGTACTCAGTGGTATTGATTGAGGGGGATGAAGTTGGTGAGGGGAATGATGGAGAAAATGATGAAGGAATTTGGGGAGAGGAACTGTGAAATGGGTTTGGTTCAAACACATCACATGTGTGTATGAATGGTAAATAAAATGTATTTAAATTATGAAAAATGAATCGTGTATTGTTTCAAAATAACAAAAAGAAAAAAGTATAAAAAGTCAATATATCTTTAAAATATATATGTTGTTTAGCTTAGACGTTCATACAATGAAATGTCTCTCTACTTAGTTCATTCACAGTCAAAAAATTAAAAAAACTCACAATAATATACATAATTCAGACTGTCTGTATTTTCCATTGTATATGGCTTATTTTCCTATATTCCTTTCATCTATGACTGTCTGAACTCTTTTATGTTACTTTTTCTGTCTTTTAAAGACTTTACTTCTTTTTATTACTGTCTATATTCTTTTTCTTTTCTCTCCCAAACCTCCATACATTTATCCAACACTGTGACCAATTTAGAAGTCTTTTCCATCTGAATCTGTCTTTATTGCATATCTGTAATCCTTTCTGTCCAAGACTGCTTCTTAAATGCTAAGTAGTGTGGCTAGGACTAAGACTGCTTTGCCTTTTGTGTCTACCCAGTCCAACATGGCAGAGGTCTGTTCAGAGCCAGCTCTGTGAGCCGTGATCATAGCCCTATTTCCAGGCACACAGTGGGTCTATGTTGCCATTAAGCAGTTTGTAGTACTCTGCTGACAAACCCTATTTAAATGTTCTATAGCTGAACCTCCCCAAAAGAGTTAGAGCTGTTTGTGCCTGCAGAGCCAGGAAGCTGGCTCCTAAAGAAGCTTGTGCAATTATTTTTCCTGCTAAAGCTGAATCAGGAAACCCCTTAAAGGAGCTGGGTCTATGCCTGTCATCAGCACAGAGCCTACCTAAAAATATGTGACTACCAATAGCTCCAATTGACTCCCATTTCTGTGGGTCTAGAAGGCCTCTTTTCTTCTTAAACTTTTTAGGTCTTTTGCAGATCTATGCCCCAGACGTTGGTCACCATTTGTTGGATACTGTTGTTTCCTGGCCACCCAGACTAGAAATAATCACACAGATACTATATTAATTACAACACTGCTTGACCTATTAGCTTATGCATAGTTCTAGCTACCTTTTGCATCTTAAATTAGCCAAATTCTATATTTTATATCTTATTACAAGGCTCATGGGTAACAGCAAGATTCAGGCTGATGGCTCACGTCTGTCTCCTCCAATAGCTACATGGTGTCTTTTTTACTCCGCCTACCTCTCCTCCTCTATCTGCTTGGAATTCCTCCCTTGCCCTATTCTGCACGGCAAAAGGCCCCCAAACAGCTTCTTTATTAACCATTGGTAATCACAGCATACAGCGGGGAAATCCCACATCACCTCCCCTCCTGTCTAAATAAAAAGGAAGAATTTAGTTTGAACAGTTTCAAAGGCATAGAAAATATATTCAACAAAATAATACCAGAAATCTTTCACAACCTAAAGAGGGATATGCCTATAAAGATACAAGAATTTTTCAGCACCAAATAGACTGGATCAAAAAAAAAAGTCCCCCTGCCACATAATAATCAAAACATTAAACATACACAATAAAGAAAAAATATTAAGAGCTACAAAGGAAAAAGGCCAAGTAACATATAAAGGCAGACCCATTAGAATTACATCTGACTTCTCCATGGAAACTCTGAAAGCCAGTAGGTCCTGGTCAGATATGCTGCAGACACTAAGAGATCAGGGATGCAAGCCCAGACTACTATACCCAGCCAAGCTTTCAATCACCATATATGGAGATAACAAGAAGAATCCAAGAATAACAATGTAAAAATAAAGTTGTAAGCCTGGGAGAATGAGAGCAGGCTGTCAGCATCCTATTCAGCAGACTAAGGTTAATCATTAACAGTGGGTTACTTTGCTTTACAACCCACAGCTGTCTGCAAGTCAGAAGCAGCCCTCCTCTGCAAACTGAGAGTCAGCTTTTAGATAACTCATGACCAGCAATTGATGTGAGCTGAGTTAACTTTTAAATGATGGGATGTACCTGACTTCTTGGTTGTGCGTGTTCTCATACTCTTCCCTGCTATGCAAAACTGACAGTATCAGGGCAGTGCAGAGATTTTGTAAACACCGTCAGAGAATAGCAGAGAGAAACAATGAATTAAATACAAACACTAGTGTAACAAAAAAAAAAACTCTGTAAATGTAAGTGGTAAAGAAGGGCAATTTGTATCTGAGTTTTACCTCAAGATTGTAATCCTTTTGTACATGATGAATGCCTGTTTCTTGCTATAAAAAGGGGAGTTCAGAAACTGCCCACAGCCACAGCTATACAAGTCCATCTCTGGCTGTGTTCTGTGGTCTCAGGTAGCTGATAAGCTTCTTATGCCCCATAGAGATTTACTTTTTTATTTTTTTTTTATTTTTTTACCCCGGAGTAAAGTTTGCTTCTGGTTTTAATAGAAAGAAAAACATAGCAAGATTACATACAACAAAACAATGATCAAGCAAGTACTATAGTTACAATATTTGCATCTGTTTTTAAACGAATGAGCAGTCTCCACCAACAAACTTACTTGTCAGCTGCACAAATTTCCTCCCATGATGCATGTTGCTTATTATCACACTAATATACAAGATGCCCAGTGGTAAGTTTGCTTTTTTTTCCTGATGTGTTGAATTAACTTTTGAATTTGTAGGAGGGTCCTTTATTTCTGTTGCTTTCATTGGTTAAATAAAGACTCTGCCTGGCTTGTAAGATAGGTCAGCCCTTAGGTGGGCGGAGTAGACAGAATGGAAGTTCTGGAAGAAAGGAAGTGGGAGAGCCGCCATAAAGCCGCCAGGGTCTGTCATGCTGTATATTCCCGGTAAGCCCACTACCTCGTGGTGACTTACAGACTATTTAAGAATGGGTTGAAATAAGATGCAAGAGCTAGCCAAGCCAAGGCTAGAGATAATGGACCAGGCAATATTTAAATGAATACTGTTTGTGCGTGATTATTCTGGGTATAAGCCAGGGACAAGAAGCAAGCAGCTAGGGCTGGAGGCCAGGCGCTGAGAAAAAAATGGTCCCCGCTCCTTGGCGGGAACACAACCCGCACCACCCATTTACTACAGAATTTCTGGAGAGAAGCTGAGACTAAAATGGCTGATCATTGGTGGGGAAAGGCACAACCCTTCAAGCCCAGAGGGAAACCATCTTGGGGCATGTTTAACTCTTAAGAGCTGTGTATTTCTTCCACTGTATGTGATCTGACATCTTTGTGGTGATTAGGTGTATTCTCTCAATGTACAAGCCCAGTCCTGAGAACTGTCTCAGGTAACATCTGAGTCTTTTGACAGAATTTTCCAGATTTCACATGACCTGGATATTTGCTGTCTTCCCCAATGTATGGAGAAATGTTTTAATTTACACTTTTCCTTGTAATGTTTCTAAGATGCTTCTTGGAACTGTTTCTACACATATGAGCATATAATTGGATAAAATCTTAATCTGCATCCGTCAATCATGGTCGCTCACATTTGGTCCCATAATAAGCCATTTCTTTCATTACTTTGAGGTGAGAATTTCTTCTATATACATATAAAGGCATTTAAAGGCAATTTAAAAATTTTAATCCATTTAGTGATACCATCTTATTTTTAATTACCCTATCAAACAAGCCTTGATTTATTGTAATCAACACTATAAATCCCATAAATCAACACTATAAAATCAATCCTAGGTCTCAAATTACAAATATAAAGACTTACTGATTTTAGGCTGTAGAACTGCAAATACTTTTAAGTGTGAGCATTGTTTCATCCAGACAAGTCAGAAGTGTAGTTCTGTCTGTCTTTGTCTCCATAAAGGGGATTGATGGGTTTATCCATACCTGTAATACAAAAAAGAAAATCCAAATTTGTTTCTTACCAGGTACAAGAGGTTGTTTCATTTAAGAAGCTTCGAGAGTAGTTTACATTTAATTGTCAGTTCCTCTGGATAAAGTCCCTGATTTAGATTCCCCTGCTATCATTTACCCCTGGTAGATACTAGATAGAGAAAGAGATTGATTACAAACCTGTAATTCAGTCTGCAGGTTGTGATATTTATGATCTCATCAGTACCTTGAGATCAAATACGGCTTACGCTCCATCTTGCTTCCTTTGCCCATTTGTTTTCCTAATATCCAAGGACAAACTTTGGGTTTTGTGAGTTTATACCAAAATGAAAAAAGACAATATATGCAAAATATTTTGAAATGGGTTTTATATGAAATTAAACTATTTTTCTTAAGAAAACAGACTGATAAATTAATGAAACAAAAGGAGAGTGGAATACTTTAGACTGATTTACTGTCATCAAAATGTAAATTATTGAAAGAGTACTCAAAAGTCTCCTGAACAAATTTTAGTATATAGCACAACTTTTTCTGATTCCTGCACACGGACACAGAGCATAGTCATGAGGGCCTCACCTGTGCTCTCCCTAAGTCCCTCCCTACTCCTTCCTGTGTGCCTTCTCTCTCCATAGTCCTGCCTTCCCTAT
>JAQHUG010000004.1:4422758-4433208 GCA_028555095.1 Dicrostonyx torquatus
AACCAAACTCAGTTCCTCTGGAATAAGAGCAATTGTTTTTACTTAACCTCTGAGCTATCTTTTCAGCTTCTTTTGGAGCTTTTCATGTTTGTAACTTTTATCAGAATGTATTACTAAACTGATTTGTGAATAAACACCGAGACAAGTAAGTAGTGGTTGTGTTGCACTTATATTCTATGAGAAAATACAGAAAGAAATGGAAATATATATATATATATATATATACATGATTTGGCCTTGGTTATCCAAGAATTAGTAAAACAAAACAGTATTGGCCATAGAAGAAGCTAGACTTCACAGTACAAGAAGATGGTGCAGAAACAATGGCTGATAGGATGAGATGCACAGAAGAGGCTGTGGGTCCTGCTACTGTCTGAAAAACATTAAATAAATAATAAAAGTAACTAAAAATTCTTAAATTGGGGAAAATAGAAGCTACAGAGGGTTAAGAGGCATGGATAAAGAATATTAAGCTACATTCAATTTATAATGTATTTAGCAAACTAGAACCCTAAAATACAGGATAAAGATGAAGTGATCATTAGACTATTGTTAATAATTTGTTTTATGAAAATGGATGCTTTCCATTTATGTAAAACTTAAGTGTCCTCATACTGCATTTGTAAGAGAACAAAGCATGCTCCTGCATGTCTATCTGAAAAGAGCAGTATAGAATTTATCTGAAACAACTTGATCTGACATACATGCACCTACAGGACCACCAGCATTCTCAGTACCAGAACAGCCCTATCAAACCTCCAAAGGAGAAAGGCAAGCACCAGTTCAATCCAGATATGACATCTATGAACCATATTACAGTTCAGCAGTCTTCAAAGAATATAGCACTAGGGCAGTTGGATTAACCATCCATGTGTCAAGGTCAATATACAGACTCATGTACCATTTTCCTGTTTTTATCCAGAACCAAGTATGCTACATTCTATAAATTAATATATGATGATTTCCTGCCTGTACATCTTTTATTGAAAATTACATTAGCATGAATTTCCACTATCATGTTTTTTGATGAAGAATTTCCTAGATTTCTGGATTAGATTGAATTGGATGGATCTCACAAGCAGGACAATGAGAAAAATCCAACACACTGGAATTCTTCTCTCACTATATAGCTGAGAAAAGACTCAATATGTGTGTACAGATGACTGGTCTCTAGAGACACAGCAGGAATGATTATCAAAATGCTTTGGCTGGTGTGAATATCTTGCACTCTCTCATTTCACAGTCGAGGACTGCTCACTGCAACCTCCTCTTACAAATCAGCCAGTTCTGTGTTTTACTCTAGGAGCTTCTCTGTCCACCTCAAGTGGAATAGTGTGCTTTGGGCATGGATTTTATAGAGCCAGACTCAATGTGTAGTAGGAGGTGGCTTGTTGGTTCCCGGCCGCTTAGCCCCGAAATAATCACACAAACTGTATTAATTAAATCACTGTTTGGTCCATTAGCTCTAACTTCTTATTGGTTAACTCTTATATATTAATTTAACCCATCTCCATTAATCTGTGTATTGTTACATGGCTGTGGCTTACCGGATAAAATTCCCAGTGCCTGTGTCCAGCAGCTCCATGGCTTCTCTCTGTCTCTGACCTTCTTTCTCCCAGCATTCAGCCTAGCTTTACCTGCCTACCTATTTTCTGCCTTGCAGTCCAAAGCAGTGTCTTTATTTATTAATGATAATCACAGCATGCAGAGGAGGCTCCCACATCATCAATGGATATGAATGGTTGCTTCATCCCTTACTGGATCCAATAACAGCCCTCATGTACATTAGGAAATTCAGAAATAATAGAGGAGTAACAATAACACATGTTACTATGATTGCTGTATGGATCTGGTCAGTCAGTGTACTTAGAGAGCCTATCATTAGAAAGCTTCTTAGAATTTTGACTAATTTTAGTCTCCTCCCAGTGACTCTGTAGTCTTTTCCTTGTGACCGCCCTGCATATCTGAAGGCCATTCTCCTTTGCAGACTCTTGTCATTGCAAAGCATGATGCCCTGACATGTCCAGAAGCAAGTCCTCAAGAGCAGGTTTCAGAGACACGAAAGTCTCATTAACTCTCCCACAGTCTTCTAAGTTTTCTGAATGGACTTTGAAGTACAGCCTGATGCAGCATAAAAACGGAATTATTAACTTCCTCTTTCATGCTGAAAGATAATTATAGAACTATATATTTCATAAAGTGAAATGGAAATATCCTTAAAGAAGACTTACTTGAAAAAACATAGAAAGGCACAAAAGACAGGGACTTGACTCAGCCTTCAAATTCAGAAGCTGAGCATAGAAGGAGCACGACCTTGGGAATTTTCATTCCCATATAGTGAGAAATTGATAAGCAATACCTTTCTTTGAAATGTAAATAGAATTTCCCCTTAAGCTTCTATTTTTCACTGTTGTTGAAAACCTTCAAGGAAGCACAGTTTACCCAAAACAATCACTCCCATCCTAAGTCACTCTCTTTATGAGACTTCATTACATTTTCTCCTTGCCTTTTAAACTATATGATGTAATTAAATGCGTGCATTTATCTCTTAAATGAGTCTTCTTCTACACCATTGTCTTTATATCTGTTGTTCTCATGGGGACAAAGATATTAGATGCCTTCAAACCACTAACTTTCCTTTTTATTTTTACTTAAAAAACACATTTTTTAATACTTTGCCACTATCAGTTTGGATAATCTGATCATAAAGCTTTTCAGAAAAATGTTATCCATTTATGGAGGATGAGTTTTGTAGAGAAGAATCTACATTGTTTATTCACCAAAGTATTCATTTGGGTGTTATTGACATAGTTATTGATATACATTATTTTGAATGTTCCATGTTTTTTTTTTTTACAATTTTCAGTTTTTTATTTATAGATTAATACATATACACAATATATTATGGTCACATTATTCTAATTATCACCTTCTATTTACTCTCCCATTCCTACTGACCCTCTCCTTCACAACCACACACATACATTTTAACTTTCGTTTTCTTAATTTTATCCATTGAACTGAATCAGGGCCGCGTGCATAAGCATCCCTACGGGATTATTGAATGTAGCATGGGTTACTTACTAGGGCTTACACGCTTACAGCACTGTAACCATTAACTGTCAATAGCTCTTCAATTATGGGTGAGGCCTCCCCTTCTCCACCCTTATCCCTGTTGGAATGCTGTCTGACTCCACGCTATGGAGGATTTATTCAGGTTACCCTAGTTGCAGTGAGTTCTAAGTGTGACAGCCATGTCATGTCCAGAATACAGCATTCGCTACCCTCCTTCCCGTTCTCCACTCTCTCGTTTTCCACCCTCTTAGCTGTGACATCTCCTGGACTTTGGAAGAGTGACATGGGTGTCCTTTTTGGATAATATGCACACAAAAGTCATCATTCCCAGCGCTTTGACTAGTTAAGATCATTTGCATTGACTGATGCCCACTGCAAAAAAAGTATCTTTTCTATTTGAGCCTGACAACAGCCCTGGTCTATGAGAATGTATATTCAGAAGGCAGTTTTC
Organism: Dicrostonyx torquatus; assembly: GCA_028555095.1. Taxonomy (NCBI): domain Eukaryota; kingdom Metazoa; phylum Chordata; class Mammalia; order Rodentia; family Cricetidae; genus Dicrostonyx; species Dicrostonyx torquatus. The sequence continues at coordinate 4,426,285 of JAQHUG010000004.1, forward strand.
TATGTATATTTAGCAAAGCAATAATAATATTTCCGTTAGGAACAGATATATTCTTAGTCCTACTGGCACAGAGTTGGGTTCAAACTATTTACCTTTCCTTGACTAAATGATTGGCAGATGATGGTCATATAAAACACAGTAATTGTCTTTCGGATAAAGCTATAAGTCTTTACCTCGAACTGCAGCAGACACTACTAGAACAGTCTCTCAAATTTAAAATATCTTCAAAGTGTTTTTTTTAATAGTTAAAATTTTGGAGAAAATTAAACATGTCCAGATTTGTGCTATCTGATAGTTTTATGAAATGATCTGAACATTCTCAGAAGATCCTGTCTGCCATTTGAATTGTTTTAAACAGGTGTACTAGGACCTTCAAACACATGTGGTCCCAAATGTGTCCACCATCTTCTCCCCTGGACCTACAATTTTAAATTAAGTACGTTCAGAGATGTGCTAAGTAACTGAAAATGCTTAGAGATGTGCTCATCCTTAAAATGTTTTCCTAAGGAATATATTCAGTGCCCCAATTAAACAAGAAACAATTCCTGTGATCTCTCATTGGCAAATTGTAATAAATCTCCATTTTTTGCCTTGACCATGATTACCCATTGACTTTGAATTGACCATGATGATTGGTGACAAAAATCAAGAAATATCTATTAAATCATATTTGAGGAAAATTTCAGAAAATTCTGCCTTTAAGGCACAGAGCAACATAGAACAGGGCAAAGAAAGGATCTAGGTCTCATTTGGCAGGAGCTTTTCCCATTTCAAAGGATGAGAATAGAGTGAGCTCCTCAAAGAGACATGCAGAGAGTATCTTCAGTCTTTTGGAAGATATTTGACTGACCACAATGCTTGGTAAACAAGGGGCAATCATAAATCTACTTAATTGTGTGACCTGTTTCTGGGAGTAAAAATCATTTGTGATGATTATTAACACCTGAAGTTTGGATATATGTCATCTAAGGCTTTGGATACTCAACAGTAGACACAAAATGTGGTGACAAGATGAATAGATTTGTTATACATGTGAGGAATACCTCATAACCCCAGCTTATTCACTCAGAAAACAGCATTAGAATGCATAGATGACTCAGTAAAGATTTCTCAGTGTTGTGCCTTAAATTCTTGGAGGTGATGAGAACACACCAGGTCTAGCCAATGCGGGGCCAGTCTAATCTGCGGGAAGAATACTTGGCACAGCCGTAAAAGCTGCTATTCGAAAGCACAGAGAGACATCAAACATGCACAATTCTCAGAGGCAGATTTCAGCTTTTGAAGGAAATAAAATGAGATGGCCAAGAGCTCATGAAAAGTAAAACACTTTATCAGGCAGTGCCTTTCACCCCAGAAATAACCCAAAATACCTCGTCCCTATTTCCCAGCAGCTGCCCCTTCCTGATGATCAGCAAAGCGACACACGCTGTAGACTTAAGTGGAGGGAATATTGCTTGAATGTGTCAGACATAGAATATGAATGAAAAATCACACACGGGGAGAGACTTAGGGGGAAATGAGTTAAGACCGATCACACATTGTAAGGAAGAACGTGGCTGGCACAGCCACTGGTTCCTCTAAATTGATTAAAAAGTAAACAATATAAAACAGCCCTTAGAGAGATTCAGATGAAATTCCATAGGTTGTCACATTATGGAAAATGGGACAATTGGGAAAATATTTTTTGAGACACAAGCCCAGCCACCTCATCACAGTGATCCCCGGACCGCAGCACCACACCCAGGGAAGAAGAGTAGCTTGTGAGACAAGTGCTGCAGTTGGGGAGAACACTCACTGGTTTCCTGTGGTCTGTAATATAGGGAATGAACTGACTTTACTGAGTGCCAACTGAATACTGTGTGTGGAGCACTCTTTGGAGTAGAGAGAGTAACCTGAGAGAAGGTTTTCTATCTGAAGAAACTAAGACAAAAAGGGGAGGAACAACACCAAGTGCCTGTGGGGAGGGCATAACTGCTGGATACATTCTCAAGAGCTGGTGTGGGACAAATGTCTATATTCTGTCAATTATATTTCAAATAAACACTGATTGGCCAGTAGCCAGGCAGGAAGTATAGGCGGGACAACAAGACAGGAAGTACAGGTGGGTCAATGAGAACAGAAGATTTCTGGGAAGAGGAAAGCCCATTCCTCTGCAGTTCTGACTTGACCACAGAAGAAGCAAGATGTGACTGCCTCGCTGAATAAGGTACTGAGAAACATGGCTAACACAGATAAGAATAATGGGCTAATGTAAGTTATAAGAGTTAATAAGAAGCCTGAGCTAATGGGCCAATCATTTTGCAACTAATGTAGACTTCTGTGTGATTTCTTTGGGACTTAGTGATTGCAGGAACTGGGCAGAACAGAAACCCCAACAACAAAGAGCAGAAGCATGGGTCTCAGTGAAGAGTCTGCTGAACCAACAGGGCTGGAACAGAAAAAGGGTATGCCTGTGCTAGGGAAGCAGCTACACTAGGGTATGGCTGGAAGGGTATAGTTTGGACAAGATTTCTCTGGCTATAACTCATATATAGGATGGTTTGGGGGTTAATCAAAAGCTGCATGGGGTAGTCTATACACTGATTTCCTGGCATTCAATGATTTCTTTTTCAGCACTGATATTTTGATGCCTATATTTTATATTATAGACAGGTTTATTTTAGCTGTATTCAAAGATGGTAATACAACAGCCCTTGCAAATCAGAGGTCCAGACACATAATTAAAATGGCCCCTGTGAGTGTGGAGCCTCCAGCATATCTTCACATTTTCTTACTACTTTTCTTGTGCATTGTCCCTTGACTCACAGACAGGCTATGAGACACTAGACAATGAAAGCAGGGGGCTATGGTCACAGCTTAGTGGTAGAAGTTTCATCTATAATTTGTACAATCCAAATTCATTCTCCAGTACCATGAAAGCAAATAAGTTAACTATTTTTTTTTAAAAAGAAAAGGAACCTGAAAGTACAGAGTATCCATGCTCCTGGAATGTGAATCACTTCTTTCTGAAACTGCAATACAGGTATTTAAGTTGACTATTTGAAAAGTAAATGCTATCCCTGTCAAATTCTTACTTGGTTAATGTTGCTGAGATGACATCCAAGTGGAGCAAAGAGCTGGGGTGATCTTTATTCAGCAAGGTGATACCCATGGCAGAAATGGGGTTACAGGACAGGAAGAGAGCTACATTCCACCTGTTCCCAGGCTGGCTATTCTTTAGTGGAACTGAGAACAAATGCCAAGTTACTGAATAAAAAAAATCCTAATATCCTAATATTTATCTAAATGAAAAGTCTGACTTCTCATCATAAAGAAAAAATATTTCATCATCTGAAATTGTCTTGAGAGTATCATTCTATCAGTCACTTGAATCATGAGATAAATGGTAGACAAGCTATTACTTCAAACTTATTATAAAACTAAGCCAGAAACATTCATTCCTATTAAATCACATGGCTGGAAAAGGAGCAAATAATATATTTGTGTCTTTTGTGCTTTAAAAATAGCTACAGCCTGGGCAAAATCCCTGGATGTCAGAAAGAAAATAAAGTTACATTTTTCACACCTCCTGATTAACTGTCAGGGCCTCCAAATCCCCAGAAACTGGAAATGAAGAATTCTGTATTGTGTTAAAATATCTACTAATAGGGAATAATAAGGGCAAGCAAGCAAAAAAAATCAAAAGTGAATGATATGGAGAGTTTCTGTATTCCTCGTCTCAGCTAGTCTCAGTGTGCTGAACAAAAGGTTAGGAAATTATAACAAGAATGAATTGTGACCTCAGCAGTTTCATCCCTCAACACAATGATAGGATTACCACTCAATGACTGTGTGATTGATGCACACTGTGTGTGCATGTGCATAGGTGGAGAGGGGTGGAAGCATCTACATTTAGCAAACACACTGTGAATTCAAATCTTTGATTTACTGGGGAGCACTGATGCAATGAACCCCCTTTGAGGTGCATTTATTCTTCAGTATAATTTAACAGCAATGACACCTTCCTCACAGAGAGTTAACACTTGTTTCAAATAAACTAAACTCTTCTTGTGATTTTCCCCTATAACTGCTTAGTAGAATCATAGAGTTAGCTATGGTTAATTATTATATCAAACACATTCAGGTGGCAGAATAACATCTATAAAAGAAAAGTGCACAAAATAAATGTGTGTATATATGTATATATACATAATTTAAAGAAAATGGTAACACGAGGAGTTAATAATGGAAATAATTATTGCTTTTCAAATAAAAATGAAGTTGTTTTAACAAATAACTATCATGTAGATTTTCCCCCTTTTAATGTGACAAGCACTAGTGGCCTCTGATTATTAAAAAAATGATCAAATGTTTTAATAAGAGAGAGAATGTTGCAGCTAAAAAGTAGTTTTCAAAAGTTTTATAATCATTGTAATCTAATACAAAGGAAAAGTTTGTGTTATAGCAACTATTCTTCACGTGACGACAAAACTACCAAGATGATCAGCTCACATGATTCCTAAACTGGAAACTTAGAAAAGACAATGCTCATCCAAAGAAACTTAAAATGAGGAGGCTGAGAGGACAACTCCAGCAGGGAAGACTTTGCTGCAACAACAGGAGTTTGATCTCTAGTACCATGTACTAGTCAGACATTGCATATACACATGTAATCCAAGCACCGAGGGACCAGAGACAGGAGGACCTCTGCAACTCACAGGTCTCTCGGGTTAGACAAATCAGCATGTTTCCGGTTCAGGGAGACCCTGTCACAAATATGATGGAGAGTGATTGAGGAAGACAACTCACATCAGCTTCCAGCTTACACATGTTTATGTGCACACACATACATTCATACCCACAAACCTTGAAAGGAAGTGTGTCCCATCCCCTTTGATGAGACTCATTAAAACCTAAATTATCAGAAGAAAACAGCTGACCAAATTGTAACATAGCATCACATAAAAACCAATAAAATATTATCAAACTGAATACCTAATATAATTAAAACACGGTATAGTACAACCAGCTAGGGTTTACAATGGTAGCTCAATATATTCACTGAGGGTGAGCGTCACAATATAATCATCCCATCAGATAGAGCAAAAGCACTTGACCTCATCAAACATATTTCTGAGAAAAAAAAAACACTCAACAAAATAGGGATAGAAGTGTAGGAGGGTCCTTCTTTATTTCTGTTGCTTTCATTGGTTAATAAAGAAGCTGCCTTGGCCTGTAAGATAGGACACAGCCCTTAGGTGGGTGGAGTAGACAGAACAGAGTTCAGGAAAGGAAGTGGGCAGACGCCATGATGCTCCTGCCGCAGATGGATGCAGATTAGACTTTTCTGGTAAGTCACCACCTCGTGGTGACACACAGATTATTAGGAATGGGTTAGTTTATGATGTGAGGGCTAGCCAAGCAAAGGCTAGAGATAATGGACCAGGAAGTATTTAAATGAATATAATTGTTGTGTGGTTATTTCAGGCATAAGCTAATTGTCATGTGGTTATTTCGGGCATAAGCAAGCAACCAGTGGCTGAGTGGGCTGGCAGCTGGGGGCTGGGAGCTGGGTGCTAGGAACACAACCCGCACCTCTCCCCCTCTTACTACATAGAAGTAAGCACCTATGACGAAGGGCATCTTGAAAATCTCAAAGCTAGGAACATGCATCGGCATGAAAGACAGAAGGCTTTCCTCTAGGACAAGCACAGGTACTCAGCTTCTCATCACTTCCACTCAGTACTCCATGGGATTTCCTAGAGAGTACACCTAAGGGTAACTTCATATAAGCACTGTTTATCTCTCCATTCCTCCAATCGACTTCCCAGGGGACCAGGATAAAGAAGATGTCCAGGAAACACAGCAAGCATTTTCCTGTGTCTCTGTAAAGACTGACAGGTAAACCCAGGCTCCCTGACTTCTAAGCAGAAAGTATGTATTGGCCATATACAGTCACATGGACAGGCATAAAAGCAATCGGAGCATTGCTTCCATCAAACATAGTCATTATATAATATTCCCCTGGACTCTGGAATACTTGTTCAAGGAAATCCAAAGAATCTTCAGTGTCACCCTCTGGTCTTGTGTCAGGGACTCCTGTGTGCAAGGGACATCAAAAGTGTTCAACCCAAACCTATACAATCAACTTCTAAGTCAACAAAACACAGCTTCACAATGGTACTCTCCCCCCTTTATGCCGACAAATTCGCTAGCATAAAACAAGAACTTTTAGTTTATCTATTTTAGAAATTTATAGACTATAGAGGAAAAAGGTACTAGCAAGTTATTAAAATTTGGAAAATTAAATTAATGGGCCGATATAAACAATAGACATGGGACATTGTTCCTGAAGAATACATAGTAATTTTAAACATATGTAATATTCTAACAGAAGTGGAATAGGCATTAGCAATTCAAAAAAGTGTCAATAAACTCCAATGGATTAGTTCATCTAATTATGGCGCAATTGTGAAAAATTCAATGTTAAGATGATATCTAGAGGCTGACCCAAAAACTAGGGAACCTGCCTGAGCTTGACCTAAGCACCTCTGTATATATGTTATAGTTCTATGGCATGGTACTCTTGTATGACTCCTAAGAGTGAGAACAGAGGCTGTCTCTGACTCTTTTACTGGCTTTTGGGACCCTATATCTCATACTGGGTTGCCTTGCCCATCTCTACTACATAGAGAGGTGCTTAGTATTACTGCAATTTAATATGCCATGTTTTGTTGCTACCCTTGGAAGACCTGCCCTTTCTAAACAGAAATGGAGGAGGAGTGGGCTGGAGGTGGAGAAAGAAGTGGGTAAAAAGGAGGGACCAGGAAAAGAGGAAAGAGGGAAAACAGTGGCTGGGATGTGTTTTAGAATACTAGTTGAAGATGTGTTACATTTGTTTATGCTGTGGAACATTTGTTTAATGATGCAGAGATGTGTTGCATT
>JAQHUG010000004.1:4434483-4447269 GCA_028555095.1 Dicrostonyx torquatus
ACAATAGGCCTGATCAGAACTCTTCAAAACTATCAATTCATCAAAACTGTAGATCAGGTTAAGGTGATGACTCAGTCTATGGAGATTATTTGCCACACAAAAGCAAAGATCCAAGCTGAATTCTTAACACCCATGTAAAAACCTAATTATTCTGGGTAAGTGCCCACATTCTAACTCCACAGGCACTTGCTCAACCTTGTTCACCATGACTCCTTTTACAAGATCTGGAAAATTGAAACAAACTAAATGTCCTCCCACTGATGAATGGATGAGAAAAATATGATATGATGTATATATTTATTCATAGATATGAATAGGATTTTTCCTTAAAGAATGATGACATTTACAAGAAAAATTAGCTAGAACTAGAAAATATTATATTGAGTAATTTAATGAAACCCAGAAAAACAAATGTGTGTATTCTCTCTTATTTGTGCTTCATAGCTCTGAATCTTTATGTGCAAGTAACCACAGATACCAGGGAAGGTAAAGAGAATAAGGAGGGAAGGAAACCTGAACATTGGAGAAAGAAGGACTAGAGTAACAGTTCTGTGAGAACAGTGCTGAGAAAATGAAAGGGATCCCTAGCTGGGTAGGGGGAGGGAAGTCCTCAGGAAAGAGATAGAAGGGAACATTTTAAACCATAGGGAACCATGTGGTTTATGTTTATTTAGAATTACATATCATATATAAATGTATAGATACATATGCTTATAGTTGAAATGGCATTATGATACTTGGGAGGACAATCAGCCCCACAAAACTCACAGATTATCAACAATACCTCTAGTTCCAGGCATTGCTAACTTCCTTTAGAGTTGTTGGTCAGCAGAGCCATAGGGGCTTGCAAAACAATGTAGGCTATCACTGTTGTCCTTGTTTACCTCCCAGAAATAAAAGGGGAGACCCTATTGCTTAAGACAGCACACATTTAGGACTTAGAGTGGAAGGAATAGAGCTGAATGTGTCCCAGAATCTTTCTGCCGAAACATTGGCTATTTTGAGACCAAGAGGAGCCATGCTAGCTGCCAATGGAGGAAAGAAATCGATAGTCCTATACAGCAGTGATATTTATGAACTGCAGCAATGACTGGAATAGCAAAATATACCAAAAGGTACAACAATGGCACTTACATCCTGAGAGTAACCAATACCCATCCAGTTGGATGGAAACCCTGCCCAGTAGGAGGAAATTCATTCCTGGTACTGTAGAACTAACCAAATAGCCATGGCTATTAAGGTCATGGACTCTAAAGAGAACATATTACTCTTACTTTTTTAAGCCAGCATAATTTTCAAATGCATGCCAAGTCCTTATTCTTGTATCGACAAGTAAATATAGTTCTCACCTCTCATCAAAGATGCTTCTTTTTGCAGCAGAGACCATCACAGAAATCCATAACTCGTCAAAATCAAGAGAACAAACAACTTTAGGGTATTCTACAACATAATGCATACTCACAAGGCTAAGAGGACATCAGGTGAGAGAGATCAGAAAAACTGGAACAGCTAGAGGATCAGGAAGTTGGCTATGAGACAGCACCTTGTATATATGACAAGGAAGCTGCACTAGTGAAATCTCAAAAATGTGGCTGACCAAATGAGACCTGCACAATGACAGTACCAGTAGACATGTCTATGTAGATAGGGGAAGTCTACAGGCAATTAATGATTGCTGAGAGAGAGCAGGACATGACCCCTCACAGGTGATTCATTTCAAGTAGTCAGCACTAAAAACATTTGTAGGAAAATAACACGAAATAGACTCAGTGGTTACACTTATTAAATTACACGCATACACATATAAAAATGGCAAAAAGAGAAAGTAACCACAGATCTGAGAGGGATTAGGAAGGACACAAGGAGGAGGACAAGACTAGAGAAAGGACCCGGATATAGTATCCACATTTGAAATCATAAAATAAATAAATAAATAAATAAATAAATAAATAAATAAATAAATAAATAAAAGCTGAATGTTGTGACATCTACCTGTAGCCCCAGCTCTGAGGATACTGAAACAGGTGGAGACCTGGAGTTTACTAGCTAAGCAGTCTAAGCTAATTGGTGAGCCTCATGTTCCAACAGAGCTCTGTCTCAAAAAACAAGGTTGACAGCTTCTGAAGAGCAACACCCAAAGTTGACCTCTGGCCTCCAGACAAATACATATTCACCTGCGCGCGCGCGCACACACACACACACACACACACACACACACACACACACATGCACACATTCACACTTAGACACATGCAGATAGATAGACATGTCATGTGGGATCTCCCTCTGTATGCTTTGAATACCATTGGTGAATAAAGAATCTGCCTTGGCCTGTTGATAGGGCAGAACTTAGGTAGGCAGGGAAAACTGAACTGAATGCTGGGAGAAAGGAGGTAGGGAAACGCCATGGAGCTGCTGCAGGAGACAGACAAGCTAAAACTTTGCTGGTAGACCACAACCCTGTGGTAATGCACAGATTAATGGACATGGGTTAAATTAAGATGTAAGCGTTAGTCAATAAGAATCTAGAGCTAATGGGCCAAGCAGTGATTTAAATAATATGGTTTCTGTGTGATTATTTTGGGGCTGAGCAGCTGGGAACCAACAAGTGGCCTTCTTACAACTGACATGTATGAACAAAATCAAAAACACATATGATAAACTGTAGTAAACAAAGAAAAGACTGAGGGGTACATGATGACAAATCATGATGCAGCACCCAGGATGGAATCCTGGAAGGGAAAAAATTCAGATTGAATAAAAACTGATGGATCCAAGTGAAGGACTAACTTCAATTAATACTGATCCACCAATACTGGCTGATGTTTTAAATACAAACACTTCTTTACTATAGTGAATTAATTAATAAAAATATCACTTAGCTAAAGTAATGTGGCTGCTCACACAAACACATGTCTTGTCCAAAACTCCACAGCGTAGTGCATGCCTACGCAGTAGTCACTGATCATGCAGCTTCACGTAAGCTTCACCCTTTCAGTATCGCTTACATGCTGGTGTATTTACACATCATAAAGAAGAACAGAAGGACAGAGTTAAAATTAGAAAAACAATTAGCTTTATATCGTCATGAATAAAGTGCCCTTTGCCTGTGTTCTGATCTTACTCACCAACAGACGCTACCCTTTCTTATTTGCCCTTCTAAAGGAGATTGATACTAATACAATTACTGTAAGAAGTCAATATTGAGCAAAGGGACACCTCAGTGATGTTGGGAAACCCTACACTATCCTGTCAGTGACCCTGCAAACTTAAATTGTCCTAAAAGGAATACTTGTTTTAAAAATATTTATGTGTGGAGTGTGTGTGTTGTTTGTAATAGCATAAATCTAAGTAACTCATGAGTCTATACTATTAAACTTAATTAATAACATTGAAAATACTACTTTTAACTGGCAGACTGTAATAAAATATTATATGAAATCATATTTTAGATAAAAAAAGCTCCATAATTAATCATAAGTTTCCAGCTCTAGAAAGTATATGGACAAAACAAGTTCAAAGAAGTAAAACCAAAATGATTAAAGGAAAACATATGAAGGAGGCCTATTTCTCTTCGGTTAGTCTCTCCAACCACCTTGTTCCGTTTCCCTGAGCCTCACAATGAATTTCAAAGCATCGGAAGGGAACTCATTCTAGAAATTGGACAGGAACACAAGGGCCGCATCTTCAAATCTGAGCTCATCTTGTCTCCTGACAACCCTACCTCTCCCTACCACGTGACCTCAGGAGTGGCACTGAGGTGCTGGCATATCAGCCCAGTTTCACTCTGGGTTAAGCAGTGAGCAGTGAGCCTAAAGAGTTCCACTCTCAGAATTTATTTGAATCTGTTCTAATTTGTATCCATTAACATTGCACTTAAAGAATTTCAACTGTGCTTTTGATCATGGTCTTCTTGAATTATCCCTAAATTCATTTCCACTTCAGCCACACCAAATAAGCATATGTTTATGGAAATGTGGATATGCTTATATATGCAATTGTAAGAAACATTGCAGACTTACCAACTCTGATGACTGGTAAGATTTAATGCAATTCTGAAAAAATCTTAAAAACTTGAATGTTTTCTGAGCTCTGCATAAATTTCTAATAGTAAGGAGTACTATCTAAAATTTTAGCTGAGATGTTATTTTCATATATATATATTAGATTCCTTTCTTATAAGATACATCCTGACCACAGTTTCCCCTCCCTCTACTCCTTCCAGCCTCCTCCATCTCCCCTCTTCCCAGGATCCACTCCCCAACCATCTCCCATCAGCAAAGAGCAGGCCTCCAAGAGACTGCAACCATTTTCCTTTGAAAGTTGTATACTGCATCCATTACTTCTACTAAAGTACGTATTTCGCATAAAGATGAACAATGGTGTCAAGAGGGCACTGCTGGTGTAACAGTTAGCGTCTATTTCCTTCTCTAGATGACTCATAAGAGCAAATGCTCTCATTTCCTGAGTATACCTGCATTGTGAGGAGCCACCACAATGACCTCAGACAAAGGGACTCCTGTTCTTACAAGTAAAGTGAGGCTATTGCTCATATTTTGCTTCTCTTCTCTGTCCTTCTATCTATGGTTGCTCCTCAGATATAAATAGACACCAATCTCACCTCCTAAAATAAGCACCTTCTTGTTCCATTTTCTATTTAATTCTTGTTTCTTACTTTATTCAGTCAACCAACATTGACTGGATATGTTTACTGGGCCAGTCACTAACTTATACCCAGAATAATTTCTGCGTTGTGCTGTTATCTTATCTTCCACTTCTCACTCAAAAATCTTAGCTTTCAATTCTCCTCTTTTCCAGTAATAGCTAGCTTATTCTGCATTATTTATCTTGGTAACAGCCTCTTCTAAATGAAATGTGTGTACCATATAATCCACCCACTTAGACACCATCCAATTGTTTTCCTATATATTCACAGGCACACACATTTCAGAACACACTTATTTTGATCTGTCAGAGGTCACTACGACTGGTGGTGATCCAAAAATGGAATAGAAAACAGTCAGCTGGAGAATAGCAAACCAGTTGTATGCCTAGAGGTGATGGCAGTCCTGTGCTTGGATCAGGCCCAAAGTGCAAGAGAGAGTGCTAGGATTGACACAGTCAGAGGCTGATTGGTGATATATACACATATTGGGTTATATTCTGTCTTCATAAAGGAGATTTTACAATTTACTACAACACAGATAAAATTGAAAACATTATGTTGAGTGAAATAATCCAGTAAAGAAAAGAACTCTGTGTGATCCTTTATCTGTGGAATCTGAAAGGTGTTAAATATGTTGAGCAGTGGTTAATGGGAGTGGGGAGATGAGACAATGAGAAGTTGTTGGACAAAGATGTTATTTCACTAAATGAATTTTTAGAGTCTATCATGCCCAACAGTGATTATTCTCAGGAACAGTTTAATCTATGCTGAAAATATACTAAGGAGGAAAATTTATTTATTTATTATCAGAACAAAAGTGGAAAAAAGATATGGAAACCATTTGGATGGATGAACATCATTCTTGTAGTGATCACTAAATGAAGTATATGTAGTAAAAAAAAATCATTGATTCTCACACTAAATATATAAAACATTTATTTTAAAACAGCATGCATTTCAATAGTATGCAAAGAATTTCAAGGAGGAAACTTTATTTCCCAAATGGACCAACAACATCTAATTTCTTCTTTGCACTTACTCCTTGTCTCTGGGTGGCCCTGTTCTGACAACGCTTTCCCTGGGGGCATGTTCCTTTATGGCTCTCTGTTTCTTCTACTGACTAGATGATGACATTTCGAGGGTGGGACTATCTTTATTCTGTTCCTTCTTTCATTTCAGATAAGAATTCTGGTCAATTTCATCTTTTATTGTCCAAATGTTAATTGATACTAAGAAGTCATCTCTTTTCCAATCCTATTACATCCTTGTCTTTTGTGTACTTATCTATGTGTTGAACGTTTCTGTTTCTGAGGATATTTATTTATTATTTACTGGCATCATTAATTTAGACTTTCAGATATTCATACAAAACTTGCCCTGAATTTTTACAGGTGACCTTTGGGAAATAATATTTAAATTTAAAATTAAAGAATAATAAGAAATCTTGGATTTTTTTTGGGGGGGGGGAGGAGTGATGATAAAGATAACTGATGACAGCTGATTTGGATATTCAAAGAATAAAGAACACAAGTTAAAATGCCAAACATTTAATGAGGCATTGGAGAGGAGAGTGTATGAGAGAGCAAGAAAGATTCTGAGATCTCATTGTCCTAATAGGACAGGAAGCAATCAGCCCCCATGGTGTGAGGTGCAGAGAAGAATCAGCACTTTCTAAAGGAGAAGTTCTCTAGGAAGGTTTTTGAGATCTTTATGAAACATAGGTGTGCTTCCAGAGAGGAAGCAAGATCCATTTAAGTTCTGAAATTTCTGTATACTCAAGACTCATCATTGTCTACAGGTTCCATCCTAGCACCTCAGGCCAATGGGTTTCCATCCCATATATGAGACCCACAGGCTCCACTCTGCATTTTTGGTCAATGGATTCTTGCCAAATCTCAGATCCATAGGCTCCCAAGTGACTCTAAAGTCCATAGCTCTCACCCTGCATCTCAGGACCCCAGGTTCCCCTGCAATGTCCCAGATCCATAGTCTCCCCCCTGCATCTCAGGTGCAAGGTTTCCGACTCCATATCTCAGTCTGTAGGGTCCTGACTATATCTCAGGTTCTCACACTCTAGTTCAGGTTCACAGATTCTCACCCTTCATGTTAGTCCATAGGGTACCACTGCATATATCAGATTCATATGTCTATGGGTTCCTATCCAATACTCAGATCTTATCCCTTCAGAGCTAGTTATGCCCCACTAGCACAGAGCCCTGATGGGAAGAACATCCAAGCATGTGGCACTTGTAAACAGTACTCAGATTTATTCCTCAGTTCTGATAGTCTGATATAAAAATAAATTAATTTCATTATTTCTTTCATTATTATTTTCATTAAGTCTTTTGACTATTCAAGTATTGAAACTAGAATACAACATTGTCAATTAGTTTAAACTGCCTATATACTGTTCTCTAAAATGAAGATTTTTTAAGGAAATAGATATTCTATAATCTTAGTATTCAATGTTATCCATAATAGTTTAGAATATACTCACATATTTCTCAAGTTGTATTTAAAATGTAAGGACAATCACTTCAGAAAGAAAAATATAAGCAAGAATCAGTGATTTACACCTCAGGAACAGACTTGGTGAAGGGGGGCGCTTTTGAAGCATCAATTTCACAGACAAAAGAGAAAAAACTTTCCATTTTCGATCTCTGGTTCACAATTTAATATCATCAGACACTTACTAGCCTCTGAAGCATTTCCATGAGGAATTGAGTCCTCAAATAGCTAATAGAACACAGAAGGCTCCTTTTAAAATTCACTGCAGTGACAAATTATAAGAGCAGGTTCTCTTGGCCCCACTGGGTTCTTCCTATGGCAGTAGCCCATGGAGACTCTCAACAGCAGCCTCCATAAACTCTTTAAACCAAAGCTACCCTTCCATGGCACCTTCTGGCAACAGATGTCAGGTGGTGACTGGAGCTAAGTGCTGTGACCCTCTAAATGTTGGGGCCATTCTTAATGTAGCAGCTGACAACTAATGACCTCCATAGAAACTTTGTATTCCAATATATGATTGATGGAGTGTTTCTTCGTTCTATCATTCCCATGTTGCCACCCAAACAAACTTGTCATCTTGGCATTATTACGGCAGTTTGGGAAATACGTGAGCAACAGAATCTTTAAATCCATCCCATTTTGAAAGTTAATTTCTTAGATCAACTCTAGGTAACACATTCCACACCATTTGCAGATTGAGAAGAATTTACCACAAGGGCAGTTCAAAGAACAAAATAAATTATAGAGATACACCAAGGGAAAAAGGATCAGGAAGAAATATTTATGCATTTAGAGACTAAATCTTAGGAATCCTTTATATCTGCTGAACTTGCAGCGTTAAAACTGTGGTCCAAAGGACACTGTGTCCGTGAGAAGGGAAAAGTGAGGGGAATGGGAGGTTTGAGTTTTATTTTTCCTTCCAGCTCATCAGAATCTTCTATAGCATTATATTGAGTATAATATAATAATTATTGAATGTGATAATTGAAGTGAATTAGACGCCGTGTCTCCAGTCAGGAAACTGACGAGGAGAAGAGTAAAGTTGGTGCTATTCTCATGCTACTGTGACAAGCTCCCATGGATTGCACAACCTAGAAAGAGCAGAAATCTATTTCTAACAGATGTGGTGTCAGTAAAGTCCACGACTGAGATGAGCAGACGGATGGAGTAGATCAGTGACTTCTGAGGGCTCGCTTCCCTCAAAAAGCTTAGTTCTGACCTTATGACCTACTCACCTTCCATGAGCTTCAGAGTTTCATGTAGAGAATTATATTTGCACATGGCTAGTCTAAGTGTAATAAGAAAGGTTGCTTGTTGGTTCCTGGCTCCCCAACTAGCTTATACCCTAAATAATCACACAGAAACTATATTATTTAAAACACTGCTTGGCCCATTAGCTCTAGCTTCTTATTGGCTAACTCTTACATCTTAATTTAACCTATCTCCATTAATCTGTGTATCACCATGTGGCAGTGGCTTACCAGCAAAGTTTCAGCATGTCTGACTCTGACTCTGATGGTACCATGGTCTGTCTGTCTCTCTGTCTCTCTGTCTCTCTGTCTCTCTCTCTCTGTCTCTCTCTGTCTCTCTCTCTCTCTGTCTCTCTCTCTCTCTCTCTCTCTCTCTCTCTCTGCCTTCTTCCTCCCAGCATTCAGTTTTGTTTTCGCCACCTAGCTCTGTTCTGTCCTATCATGGGTTCAAAGCAGTTTTTCATTTATTAACCAATAAAAGCAATACACAGACAGAAAACCTCCCACACCATTTAAGTTCCTCACTGAATCTCTATAATCAGTACCAAAATAATGAGTGCTGAATGCTTATTTCAAACTAGATAAGTCATTCAGTATTCCCATTTCACAATGGGTATGCACAGAAGGGGATAAAAAGCCCTCCACATAAATTTTTAGATGGAAGTTAGAAATTTGAATTTCAGAAGGGTAAAAATAACAAAAATAGGTTGCTCCTTCATTTGTTCAGATTTGTGATGTAGTTCAGAATGCACAAATAGTAATTGAAAAAAAAATTAGTATTACACCCCAAATTTCTTGGGATGTTTTAGTCATGAGTACTTCATAACAAGCATATACATTATGAAAGACACTAATATATACAAAGATAAAAACAATTAAATTAATTATTTCTGAATTTTTATTGAGTAGCATTAACTGAGTAGCATATCTCATAAAATATTTTATGTTATCCTATTCTTTAATGCCTGAAAAACTTTTCTTCTCCCAATAAAAGACTGGGAAGCTTCTAAGTTGTTTCTTCTGTGGAGCAAGCAATGGGTGTGCTAGAATATGAGAAGTACTTTGTATTCCTGCCTCCTTTTCCAAGAACTGATCCATTCATAAACCATTATGGAATAATCTCAGGAGAGAAATGAGACTCTGAAACATCAAGGAGTTCTTTTGATCTAGAGAGAACTTTAGTAGCATGACACATGACATGTTTAATTGCCGAATGGAATGAAAGGGAAGCAAGACTAAGCAGAATTATTTTAAAATGCTCATAGTCTAGTTAGGAAATGTCTCATTGCACTTTTTCTTTCACCATGCTAAAGCCATGGTAAGCCAGCATTCTGAATACATTGGCATCTACAGCTATCTGTGGAATGTGAACCTAAGTCCTGACTGATAAGAAATGTTTACTAAGAGGGCTGGATCTAGGCTGAATTGAGATTCGATATCTGGGTTTTAATTCCTTTACTGATTTCAGAAGCCAATCTTCTTTAGCATTGACCCTCTGGAAGTTCACACCTTTCATTTTATGAAAAAGATATCCAGATATCTCCTGGGCTTTTATTCTCTTGTAATATTCTTAGCCTCGGCTTCACTCAGAATATATGAACACGAGAGTTACAATAGGTGCTGCAATTCTTGAAGCCCTGCCTCAAGGATTTCACAACAGAAATGTCACATGAGAAAGATAATAAAAATTCAATGTGATAAGAAAGGTAGAAACTGTTCAAAGAACAACTCACAGAGATTAGAAAAGAAGAAACATCTCTCACACACACACACACACACACACACACATATTAGAAAAAAATACTCTTGAGGGCCAAAGAGAAGTCTCAGCAAGTATAAATGCTAACAGTTGTCATTTAAGCCTGATATTTCAATTCCTGAATACTGTCGCATCTTGATATATGCATGTACATACACACACACACATAATAAAAAATACAATATCATATGAACTTTTAAAATATAGAAAAGAAGTCTTGGAAGTGATTATGAGTCACACTGTGGATGTTTTTAAAAGTCACTAATCACCATCACACTTTTATCACCTTTAACATACAAGATCCTTTTTTTCCTTCAACACAATAAAATGTGATAAATGTGAGTTCACTAAGTTATTTATGCCAAAGTCATAAAACTGCAAATGGGAGGTGAGTGAGTGTACTGAGAGAAGAATGTTTCCTAAATATATAACCAGAAAAAAATGGTGTGCAATAGAAAATGGAGCTTAAATGCAGAGTTATGTACTCCTTGGGTCTTTTATGTAACTACATTGAAAATGAATCTCCAACATCACAGATTATCCAGAAAGAACAACAACAGCACTCTTAATCTCTATTGTAGACCAATCAGCCCTACTATACATTCACAGAATATCTTGTCCAACTAAAGAAAATACATATTCTTTTCAATGGAATTTTCTACAAAATAGAGCATGTAAATCCACAAAATGCCTTTCAAGTCCCTAAAAATTAAATTTGCCATAACTAAGAAAGGAGAGAGAGAATGGCCAAATCTAAGTGTACCTGAAAGGAAGACATCAAAGCTGATTCTACAGAAATGAAAAAGACCATGATAGATTAGTAGGAACAATTCCTTGGAACCGATTTTAATAATATAGTAACAATAAACAAATTCCTAGATACATACAACCTGAGCCTGGCAGAAAGAAAATACAGAACCTTGAAACATCAATCAAAAATAAGTCAATCATAAAATGGACTGTCATTGCAGGGAATGTTTCATGAACTGATAGAAAAAGACACATATCTGGTTTTTGATGACCATAGATGTCCTCTACAGAACACTGGCAAATGGATTTTGACAGCTTCTTGAAAGAACTGTTCTCTGTTACTAAGTTAGATGTTTTCCGGGGATCAAGGTTAGTTTTAAAAAGATAAATCTGTAAGTGTGCTACATTATTAAAAGAAAAGTAAACACCAATATAATTATTTTATCAACACACAAAAAATCATAAAACAAAGTTCAGTATCTTTCTCTCAGCAAATGAGACATGTAATAAATATGTTTCAGGTCAACAAAGACCAGTATTCTGAAATAGCTTATTCAGAGATAGCACTATATTCTCTAATGAAGGTAAAGAAAATGTTCCCTAAGAATAAGAATGAGACAAAAATGCACAGTATTGCCCTCCTATTCAAAATATACTACAGAAAATCCCAAATGAACAGTTAGGAAAAGAACAATATCAATGCATTCAAATTGAAAAAGAAAAAGTTAACCTGTCTGTTTCCATACAATGTAATCTCATACACAGAAAGAGATATCCTTGAGAACTAATCTATTCAGTCTTAGGGTATACAATCAACATGTAAAGGGTATACATTCAACATGTAAAAATCAGTGTCATGTATATATGTTAGCAATTAACTAAGAAAATGAGATCCTGAAAATAAATTCAATATCAATAACTATAAAACAATACCTATAAATACTTATGGATCTAGTCAATGAAGGATCTATACATGGAAATATCTCAAATAATCATGAGTGTTCAAGGAGAGAACTTCATGGAGAACAGAAGAGTGCTTTCTGTGCAAGAGCACCTGTGTTGTCTAAGTTTTCTCTCCTGCCCAGTTCCCGCAGTCATTAAGTCCCAAATAAATCACACAGGGGTCTACATTAATCATAAACTGATTGGCCCATTAGCTCAGGCTTCTTATTAACTCTTGTAATGTATATTAACCCATAATATTCTTGTCTATGTTAGCCATGTGGCTCAGTATCTTACTCAGTAAGGAAGTCACATCTTGCTTCTTCTGTGGCTGGGTCACAACTGCAGAAGGAACTTCCTTCTTCCCAAAATTCTCCTGTTCTCATTGACCCGCCTCTACTTCTTGTCTGGTTTTCCCACCTATACTTCCTGCCTGGCTCCTGATCAATCAGCATTTATTTAAAATATAATTGACAAAATACAGACAATTGTCCCCTAGCACTTTCCCTAAAACACAAACACACACACACACACAAGAACATCCATAGTCCATTTTTTTGGGGAATGTGGCATAGTTTTCCAGGCTACTTTCTGCTGGTTGGGGGCACTGATAATCTTAGGGGGCCCTAAAAAATTTAGAATTATGACCAAGTCCTGACTGGAGTATCCTGTGAGGCTTGATCATCAAATTCAAGGCAGTATCTTGAATTTGTTCTGGATGTAGAACTCTGACATCTGGGCCATCTGTTCCTACCAGAGATTTCTCAGGTGGTCTTCCTTGATCAAACCTGATTTTTCTTAACTCAGAATGAATCCACAGCCTCTCATTTCCTGTGGAAAGAAAAGCAAAACCTCTTCTCCAAAGTAACATACCTTTTGACTTCAATTTTGAAGTCAAGGTATTTTCAAAA
>JAQHUG010000004.1:4459597-4476126 GCA_028555095.1 Dicrostonyx torquatus
AATTGTAGGGAGTGGGAAGCAGAAATAGAAATGTGAACAGCAGCAAACAAATGATCTCAAGAAGGAAGTGAGAAAAATGGGGGCAGGAAGAAGGAAGGGAGACCAAAACAGAAGAAAGAAGAGGATAAACCAACAGTCAAGTTGTCTGAAGAAGTCATAAGGATTCATGCTATTAACTATGTAAAGATCACTATGATACATGTAAGTCTGTGTATAAATATTCATAGATAGTTTAATGAAAATTTCTCATCTGGCCTGATAATACTCCCACAAATAGTCACAGATTATCTAACAAAATCTCCAACACCATTCATAACAGTCCTTGTTTTGAGTTGCTGATCGAAGTTTGCTAAGGGACTTCCAAATATAATAGGCAATTGCTATTGTCCGTGGTTGCTGCCCAAGGATTTATGGTGAGTTCCTATTGTTGAAGACACATTGCATTTTACCCAGAACCCAGGAACTGAGCTGTAACTGCTTTGAAAGCTTCCTTCCTGAAAACTGGTACCAGAAGGCACCATGCAAGTTCTCGAAGAAGGGATGCACTCAACAGTCCAACCCAGCTTTATCACCAATGAGCCATGACACCAAGCAACATGGCACAAACCCTAAGGGTGCAAAAAAGTCTTGACCTCCTTGACAGTAACCAGTAGCTCTCCAAATGGACTTAAAACCAGTTCAACAAGAGGTAAATTGTGCCTGGTGCTGAAAGCTTACCTTACAACCTAAGGCTAGTAATGTCATCGTTATTGGAGCACCTACAACAGCCACTTTAATGAACCAGTATAATCCCTAGCTCTATTATAAACATTTGTCCTTAATTACAAATAAAAGGGTTCTAGCCCTTGTTAAGGAAACTTCTCCTTACAGCAAGTAGAGGCCATTACAGGAAATCACAAGTGATCAAAATGCAGAGCTGTGGAGCCTAGTCCCAACTCATATTTCTACAGCACAGCTCCTGCATCTTAGCCTCATGGATCATTAGGGGATGTAGGGGTAGAAAGATTGTAAAACACTTATATAGGATCTGGGAGATTACTATAAGGTTGAATCTCCTTGAAAAGTCAGAAGATACACCCTATGATGTTTCTGCAACATGGCTGCCTAAACAGAACCTGAACAATTAGAACAATTGACATCCTAATGTGGAAAGAGGAAAATTTTTGGGGTCTCAACACTAGACAAAGAACTATAGGCAATTAAGTTATTCTGTGAGTGGGAAAACCAGTCTTTCCCAAAAAAGAGCGTCAACTGCTTACCTAATATCAATGTATTAGTGAACACAAATACATACAAGTAACTACATGGACTGAACAAGTTGTACTTAAGTATTTAGGTGTGTGTGTGTGTGTGTGTGTGTGTGTGTGTGTGTGTGTGTATAAAACAATTATAGGAAAAAGAGAGCAAGGAAGGGTACATGGAAGGGCTTGGAGTTAGGAAAGAAGATAAAAGATAAAAATCTCTCTTTCTCTCTGTCTGTCTCTCTCTCTCAGGAAATTATTGATATGGGTCAAAAAACACTACCAGGCTTCCTGTGACATTTTCAGTGGAGTAGAGCAGCTATTGTTGATATTTCTTCCTGGTTGGGGTTCTCCATCCTAGGTTCTTTTAGGACAGCATTTGAGGAGGTGTTTAGTGATTGCCATTTCAAGGCTGCATCAAGGCTGCATTCCTTCTGGGTCCCACATTTGGCAGACATCAAGTGTGGTATCTCATATATTTGAGCATTTGACTCCCAGTTAGTGAAACTGTTTAGAAAGGGTTGGGAAATATGGCCTTGTTGGAGGAGGTGTATCACTGGGGGTGGGTTTTGAGGTTTCCCAAGCTCATGCCATTCTAGTTGTCTCTCTCCTTGACTTGTAGTTGTGACCTCATTGTGTAGTCTCTAAACTACTGTTCCTGCCTGACTGCTGCCATGTTTCCTACTATGATGACCTTGAAATCACTGTAAGTCGGCCACTAACAAAATGCTTCTTTTTGTAAGCTGCCTTAGTCATAATATTTTATCTCAAAAGTAGAAGAATACTCACGGATTTGCAGCCATCCATTGGAGTGTGATCAACCTACCAGGAGCAGAAAAATGCCCATGAAGCATTTTGTCTTCTAATTCAATGTTTTTTTAAATCAGCTGCATTGAAAACTAATATTGATTTCTCAGTGTCATTCTTCCCTAGTTCCTCTGCTGCAGACTTCGCATATTGCATTAGGTGCTGACTGTGGAGCAATAATCTCTCTGATAGTACTCAACGTTCATACTGGAGCTGTATCTAAAATTAGACATCACTTGCTTACCTGCTTTAAGCAAAAAGAAGAAGTATTGCTAGGATCCATGCACTTTGCATTTTGTAGAGATATAAATAAATAATATGCTTCTTTATTTATCAGGTATCAACCTAAACAGAAAGAGTACCATACCCCAGCTGATGCATCAGTTGTCTTCTTTATGGAAAAGAAGGAATTACAACATCTACTCTCAACAGACAATATCAAAATTGGATCCCTTCTGCTTTCAGCTGAACACTTGGTACTGGAAAAGTTCTCTAAATAGTTGCTTAAGTAGGTGGCGGTTACCCGATCAAAATCACACAATCTTACATAAGCAAAAATGTGTAAAAGCACTGGGGATGGGACAGGGCAAGACTTTGTGGAAACAATGCCATTTTTTGTGTTACTGATTACTGAAACATTCCTTGATAATAGGTTTTATATTCGTGGTAGATTATAAATGATTACATATTCTTTACCATTACTTCTGTGAAGGCGTGTGGTCATGTTTCTAGATTGCCATCTTGTCCTGAGACTTAGAGAATATGGCAGAAATGGAGGCCTAACATTGAAGCCTCAATCATAAGTGCCTTTCAGTTTATAGACTTATCACCTTTCCAAACTGCCTCTCATTTTGTGGATACCAAGTTTGGAGAAAAACTTCTTGAGAAAGGGAGATGAACAGCTAATATCAAACCTACCAAATACCAGCTTAGGAGTCAGATATGAGAGAGACACTCCAGGACAATGGTCAGCCTGTAACTTACATCAAAGAAGATATTTGCAGGAGTCACACTACATGGAGACAACACACTGCATGGGTCAAGATGAGGCTTTCAACTCAGAGTCACGAACAAATGTCAGGACTGGAGGAAGCCCTGAGTCAATGCACAGAATAGAGGGACCTTCGGTGACTGCACAGAGAGTAGATCAAATCCAGAGTGGAGCATCTCTTTTGAAACAGGCATAGCCTTGTCAAGGACCAATGCCTCAACTGGCAAACCCTTTCCCCCCGGGTCAAATTCACACAAAGCCTGTTTTGGTCCAAGTGTTTACAAATGGTTGGCCAGTGTATGCAAAAGCTAGCAACTTCAACTTCCTCTTCTTGAATATTTACAACCTGAGACTGCTCATCTGCAGACACCTCCTCCCTAGATTAGCTAACCCCCTCCCCCGTGCTTAGCTAATAAACTCACTGGCTTTGGAGTTGCTCTGCAGTAGCTGAAGCTGCTCCGTCCCAGCGCACACTTTCCTCATGATCTCTGTTTTTTGTGCACATTTGTTTCTGTGTCTGCCATTCCATGGCCTCCAGATCAATCTGCAGAACCAAGCTTTGTGGGACAGTAGCAGAGAAGTGCCAGCGATTCTCAGACTGTGGCAGTTGTCCTTCTGTACCTTTCGTCTCCTTCACAATAGGAACACAAGGACATGCAGAATGTCTCCACCACTCACACATAGGCACATATGTGAACACACAGACACACAGGCATACACATGTACATACATGTATACGCACACACATATACACACAAGATGCCTCAAATGACAAAAGCCAGAACAACTTAGCATGTAACAGAGATCTGTGTTTAAATGTGTAGAAAGCATCCTTTAGTTCAGATTCACAATGGGAATTCAGGTTTAGAAATTCATACCAAGATTAAAGGCCATAAAAATAATAAGAGTTCACTAAATAAGTCTTTGAATGCACCCAGTACTTCCTGAGCAGTACATTAAAGGGAATAAAGAAATCCTCCAGGCCCTGCAGGAGAAGAAAGCTAATCCAAACCGTTCACTGCCACTCCCACGCAGCTAATGTGTAGCCCCCAGCTGTTGCACTCCTTTGATATCTCTGCCTCCCATCTCATAAAAATGGAGATAAATGTGCCCACTCCAAAGGACTTGTTATAAGGAGCAAAACTGCAGTGAAGTCTCAGACACTGTATCCTGATCAGAACACAGTAGTTCCCGTCTCCTGTCGGATAGTTATACGTAATGATTAAAAGGAGTCTTCGAAGCTCTCGTAACAGAACCCATTGGAACCCCCAAAGGTCTGAGGAAGGCTAGCGTTTCTATTAAATGTGTATAAAATAAATATAAAACCAACAGTATATGAAGCATAGATCAAATATTAAACCTGTAATATATAATCAACCTTTAAAGAATTTTATAACATTACATTTTATCAATACCTCGAAAATTAGTGATCTAAAGGGAATAGTGGTGGGTTTATTGTAGAGAGCAGTCCAGGAGCAGCAGCTAGCCAGCATAGATACAGACATCGCTGCATCCTCATCTGGACTCGCCCAAGGCACAGTAACAATCAGATGAATTGAGCATGCCTTCCCCTAAGACATGCAGAGGAAATGGGTAGTCAGACACTTCCACGGTGTATCAGTGCCTTCTCTACCACTGCAGCGTCTGTCCATGCTTCTAATTTGTGTTCTTATTGCCAGCTTTTAACATGGTTCAGGAGCTCTCACACATCTACATCAAGAGAATGAGCAGTCGTTGGGATGAAACCAAATTCCTCAGAGGAAGGAGACCGGTTGGAGTAGGAAGAGCCAGCCAGTGGGTATGGTGATGCACACGCTGGCTGAGTCACTCATGGTACCAGATGCACACCAAGTTCTGTATATCTAAACTCTGGTATCCACTACTATGCCTGGACATTTTCCACTCCTTTTAAAAATTAGGTATGTGGAGCTGGAGAGACGTCTCAGAAGGCAGAAATGCTAGAAGACCCATGTATTTTGCCAGCACCCACATGGTGACTCACAACTGTCTGTAACTCCAGTTCTAAGAGAGCCATCATCCCTTTATGATATTCACAGGCATGCAGCATGCACATGACATAAACATACCTGCAAACAAAGCTTACATATGCTTAGAAATATAGATAGATGATAGATAGATAGATAGATAGATAGATAGATTATAGAGTGATAGATAGATAGATAGATGATAGAGTATTAGATAATAGATGATAGATGGATGGATAGATAGATAGATAGATAGATAGATAGATAGAGTGATAGATATCTATAGATGATAGATAGATGATTGATAGATAATAGATGATAGATAGATAGATAGATAGATAGATAGATAGAGTGATAGATACCTATAGATGATAGATAGATGATAGATAGATAGATAGACTATAGAGTGATAGATAGATAGATAGATAGATAGATAGATGATAGAGTGATAGATGATAGATGATAGAGTGATAAATAATAGACAATAGATGATTGATAGATAAATAGATAGGTAGATAGATGATACAGTGATTGATAGATAAATAATGATAGATAGATAGATGATAGATAAATAGATGGTAGAGTGATAGATAAATAGATGATGATAGATAAATAGATAGATAGATAGTACATACATACATACATACTTTGTGGAACTAAGGAAATAAAATTAAGGTTTTCATATATAATTTTACATCTGCCTGTATTACAGAGGAATGTTCTACATATCATTTTACACAAAGATCAATTTCACTAGATTTTAATACATATCATTATTAATATTCAAGTAAGTGGAACCAACTGTTAACTGAGTGTTATTTATGTAGCAAACTCCTGTATAAATAACATTTATATGTGTCTAGTAATGATGGTTTGGTTGAAGCCCAGGGCCTTGTTCATATCAGGAGAACAGACTACTGCTAATCTATAACCCCAGCCCCCAAAATTACACTTGACATGTTTTAAACAATTCATCCTTCAGCAATCAATTTGAAAATACTCTTAAGTTTTTTAAGTTTTTAATTTACTTTATTAGTATTTTTAATATTTCATAAAATGTGTTTTGATCATATTTATCCTTAACTTTTCCCCCAGCTTCTTACAAAACCATTCCTACCCTTACCCACTTCATTTATTTTTGACTTCTTTTTTCAAAATAACCTATTGAGACCAATTTTTGCTGTGATCCTAGTTGTGGGTTGGTCCACTGCAGCATGCTTTGGTTACCAGGAGCCACACCCTTTAAGAAAACTGACTCTTTCTCTCCAAGAAGGCATCAATTTCCCATGGTTCTTAGGTTCAATGTGAAGGCTCATGAACTCCCTTTCCCCTCCATGCTAGAATGCTGACTGGCTATTCTTAGCTTTTAAAATATTTTCACATGCAACTTATAGAGATACAAACTCAGATACTGTGTTAATATATGCATATTAAAAGAATGAAAAATACTAATTAGCATAAAAATTGCTTTGAATAGAGACAAGAATCTATTTTAAAATGCAATTTAGATGTATCAAAAGTTTAAAAAAGTAATTATTTAAACATCAAATTTGAGGGTATAAAATTTTTGCATATATATTACACAATTTACATCATTAAAAAGCTTATACCCCAAATATTGGTTTGTCCTTTATAAATTATCATTCACAAAGTAAGGATGTATTTCCCAATTGCATTATCAATGAATTCACGGTAGATGCTTTCAAAGTCATCAGCTATTCCACTGCTTCATTTTGGCCATTGATATAGCTTGCATTATTTTTATTGCCTTTGAAACCGCAAGTGAATTAAGCACAATTCCCATATCATTCCTTTGGGAATATTATGTTTTAGAATCTGTTTGCTGACTCGGAAGCTGGATAGTTTTTGAAACAGCCGTCAAAGGGAATGTATAGTAAATTTTGTAGCTCTAATAAAACATCTGCCTTGTTCACTTTTAAAATAATGTTCCCTACTTTAACAGTGTTTGAGACATTTAAATTTAAGAAATAAAAACACCACAGCTGCACTGACTTACAAAGTGCGATGGTATACTCATGTTGCATATTTTTGATTTGAACATCCATCAGTTCGTTGCTCCAGGCTACCTAAAAATGATACTGAATCAGGGGCTGGAAAATAGGACAGAGTTTGCAATTCTTTTTTTCCTACCTTTGAAGTGATCTCCATTATTCTCTCTCCAGCTGTCTCCAGCATTCCCACTAAATTCACAGCTTCTTTCTGTGCCTTGGACACCCATATTTTTCTGGTTTGGAAGTGGTGAAATAGACGGATGTGTCATTTACAGTTCAGAGAGCCCAGTTTACTCAATAAGTCACGAGAGAGAAGACATAAACCTGGATGTAATTTATCCGAATCCTAAGACTCACATTAATTAGGTTTCATCCATCACGGAGCACTGACTGACACCCATCCATCTGGTCCCTTGTCCTATGTACACTGATGTAACATTACCCGTGTTACAGGAGGTCTCCAGGGAAGGCAACATGCCTAGGCCAGCCATGCATTCAGCCACTATATTTTCTTGCTTTCTTAAAGTTTATAATTTAGGAGCAATCACTGAAAAAGAATTTAAGACCTTGTGATGCCACACTAATCTCACTCATCCCTTCTAACTGAGTAATGTTAGAACAGAATCCTAAAAGTGACCACAGAAAATGAGCCAAATAAAGATGCCTGGCAGGACAGAAACTCTACCAGGAATCCTAGGAACATCACTCATCAACTCTCATGGGAAGCATCCATGTCATAACTCACACACCTTTCTGATTTTTAGGGTTAGAACAACATAGAAAAGGCAGATCTGATCCAAGGCATTTAATTTCTATCAGTTTAACAAGAAAGTTAAAACAACTGCTTGTTGATTTCTATCCAAGAGAAACTAAGTAGACCCACTTAAAAAATGAGGTTAGAACCCAAGAATATCAACAGGTATAGAACTGTAGCATTCAAGATACCATAAGCCAGGAATAGCTTGTGTTTGTTGAAATTATCCCATTATCTCATCAAACATGAAGACAAGTCTCTACAAAGCTTTACCACATTTGTAAAACTTCATATTTTATCTAAAGAAGACTTTGGGCTGTAGTGACACCCTCCTGCATATATGACCTTTGTATATATAAATAAAGGCATAATTCAAAAGAAACATGCTGTTAGAAGTATTTATGGGTATACTGTATTTATGGGTATACTGATGTTCAAAGTCTGGTGTAACGAAGGTGACTTTGTTAACCTAGTGAATTATCTGAAGACCCCCACCCACATCAAGAAGCATTTCCATTTAAAACAGAGCACCAGATTGGTGCTTCTACCTCTGTCCCCATTTACAACATGTCTGCTTTCAAGAAGTCTAGAACTACTTTTCGGTCATGTTGACCTTTTTCTGTTGAAAGTCATATGAAAGGAAGATGAAGACAAGAGCCCTGGCAGAGGGATCATGACAGTGACTGGAATAGGAGAGGCAGAAATGATAGGAGCAATCAGGCTTCTCTGGAGGAACTGCCCACAACACAGGAGCAGTTGGTTTTCCTAGGACTTCCATAGCTCTGCAGATGAGGATGCTGTGTGGGTAGAGAGAGCACTTTCAGGGGTAGAGGCCTGGCAGGCATAGAATATGTCGAAAAAACCAAGGTCCTATTTGGCTTTCACAGACTTCTACTGGGAGAGGCTTCAAAGACAACTGCTTCATTTCAATGTACACCAGAAAAGATTTAATATGTGACCATATACACATTTTAAACTTATTTATTTTAAAAAGTTAATTAGAGGCCGGGCGGTGGTGGCGCACGCCTTTAATCCCAGCACTCGGGAGGCAGAGGCAGGCGGATCTCTGTGAGTTCGAGACCAGCCTGGTCTACAAGAGCTAGTTCCAGGACAGGCTCCAAAGCCACAGGGAAACCCTGTCTTGAAAAACAAAAAAAAAAAAAGTTAATTAGTAGCCATTACTGTCATATTTAAGGGTTCTGGCCCATTTTTTTTGTAAAGTTGCTCTCTTTTCCAGAATAGCAATAATATCACACAGGTATGCGCAACTACACAGTTTTATGCCGAACTTTAAAACATCTTATAAATTTGAAAAATAAATTTATGGAAATCCAGCAAACTAGAGAAAAATCAAAATTTATAGTCAGTTTCACACTTGATTAAAACAATCCATTATTGCAAAATATAAGCTGTTGTGATACAAAAGTAAATGTTTATAGCACTTAGCTTTATTGTAAATTATCTTCCTGGATTTAAGTTTTCTGAAAGTTGCTAGACAGTGTAGGTTCCAAAAAATAATGACACTCACCTAATACAAATTTTACAAATTTAAAATTAGATGGTTTAAAAATGAATTAATTTTTTTTTAAATTTATTTATAAAAACTATTTTTTCTCATTTTACATGCCAAAACCATTTCCCACTTCCTCCCTGTTGTAATGAGGTGAGCAGGCCATGTCCTGCTGCTCGGCTAGCTTAATCCCGGAAATAACCAAAAAGAAATTGTATTAATTAAATTACTGCCTGGCCCATTATATCTAGCCTCTTTTTGGCTAACTCTTACATACTAATCTAACCCATTTCTACCAATCTGTGTGACACCACAAAGTCGTGGCTTACGGGAAAAGATTCTAACCAGCATCAGTCTCAGGCAGGAGCTTCATGGCGTCTTCCACACTGCCCTTCTTTCCAGCATCCTGTCTGTCTTCTCCACCTACCTAATTTCTGCCCTATCAAAAGACCAAGGCATTTTCTTTATTTAACCAATAAAAACAACACATAAACAAAAGAACCTACTACTGTTGTAATTAGAGGAGAGGTGTGTGTTGTGTTCCCCAGCCGCCAGCCGCTGGCCTGCTCAGCCGCTGGCCGCCTGTACCCGAAATAACCACATGAGAATGGCATTCATTCAAACTCTGACTAGCCCATTATCTCTAGCCTTTTCTTGGCTAGCTCTCACATCTAAACTAACCCATTATAAAAGTCCGTGTGTCACCACGAGGTGGTGATCTTACAGGGGATCATTCGGCATGTCTTACCCTGGAGGCTTCATGTTGGGCTCCTCATGGTGACTGTCCCTGACCTAGTCTTCTTCCCAGCATCCTCTTCTCTTTTCCCTGCCTATCTAAGTCCTGCCCTATCAAATGGCCCAGGCAGCTTCTTTATTTAACCAATAAAAGCACAGAAATAAAGATGGACCCTCCTACATACTACACCACCTCCTGTCCACCTGCTTCCTCCACCTTCCCCACCACCACCCATCCACTCCTCAGAGTGAAGTATTGCTTCCTGTGGGAAATCACCAAAGTCTAGCACATTGCTTTGAGGCAGGACCAAGGCCCTTCCCCTTATATCTAGGCTGAGCGAGGTATCCCTCCAGAAAAAATGGCTTCCCAAAAGGCCAGAACAAGCAGTAGGGATAAATCGTAGTTTCACTGCCAGTGGTCCCACAGTCTTTCCCAGTCATACAACTGCCACCCACATTCAGAGGGCCTAGTTTTGTCTTCTGCTGGTTCCCTCGCTATCAGACCAGAGTTGGAAGGCTTCCATTAGCTCAGACGTTGTTTCAGTGGGTACCCCCATCATGTTCTTGACATGTTTGTTCATATTCTCACTCCTCTCTCTCTTTGACTGGATTTTAGGAGCTTAGTCCAATGCTCCACTGTGGCTCTCTGCATCTGCTTCCATCAGTTGCTAGATGTAGGTTCTATGGTGATATTTAAGGCAATCATCAATCTGACTACAGGGAAAGGCCATGTCAGGCACCCACTCCTCTATTGCTTAGGATCTTAGCTGGGGTCATCCTTGTGGATTCCTGGGAATTTCTCTAGTACCAGGTTTCTTGCTAGCCCCATAATGACTCCTTCAATCATGATATCTCTTCCCTTCTCTGTCTGTTCTTCCCCCATCTGAACCATCTTGTTCCCTCTAGTTCTCCTCTCCGTTCCCCTTCCTTTCTTCCTTCCCTTATCCTCCTACCTGCCTGCTCCCAATTTTCTCAAGAGATCTTATCTATTTCCCCTTCCTGGAAGATTTATGTATGTTTCTCTTAGGGTTCTCCTTGTTACTTAGGTTCTTTGGGGTCATGGACGATAGGTTCAACCCTTATCCTTTGCTTTACAGCTAGTAATCATCTATAAATGAGTACATACCATGCTCATCTTTCTGGGTCTGGGTAACCTCACTCAGGATGGTTTCTATAGTTCCATTAGAAATGAATTGTTTTTTAAGCCATATAGAACATCTACTTTTAAAATACATAACAGAACATTATAATAAATTATTTTAAATATTTTTAAAATAACTTTGGATGTTATTGCTCTGTTTCTACCTATTACAAACATCATTTGATTGACAGGTTGTCATATTATTGCCCAGACTATTTTTTGCTAACTAGGTGATTCCACATAGTTCATATTTTGAAGTTCTCATTTGTGACTACAAACATAAAATTGACAATACATTTAATATAGTTTCAAATTCCTTTGTAGTTTGTGAGTGCTTCTATTTTTATGTTTTATTACTATGGTGCTTTTATTATCATGCTAAAAATCCATTCTCTGAGGGCCAATGAAAACAAATGTTCTTTGTTGAAAAATGTTTCTTTATGGGTAACAATCACTTGTTCAGAAGAAAGTATCCTTGAAATCCACCAGATATTAAGATAAGGCTTCAAGGAAACTGTCTTGGCAAAAATTGCATTTTTTGACTTTGTAAATTTTAAATGAGCCAATATTCCATTATAAATTTCACATCTAAGTCATCTCCAAGTCCAAATCACCATAACGCCTATGTGCATGTGTGGAGCCCATCTGGTCTGCATAGGAATCTCTCACACTGCTTTCCACCTTGCTCTGAAGTCTACATGTAATGGCCAGTGCTAAAATCCCTGCAACAACCACACACACCAGGCTGACAGAATAGTCAGACTGGAAGACAGCTGTGCAGGCTTCCCAAGCACCATGACCGCAGAGTTTGACCACTGTTAACAGAAAGAGGGAAGAGAATCCCAGATAAGAAGTCTTGTATTTAATTCTGCAAAGGTAACCACTGCCTGCCAAGGAGGAGTATTATAATCTAAAATATGACTCCTGCATTTTCTACATTTTGTTTCCTCTGGTTTAGTTCTTTAACAAAGGTACTTACCTTTTATTTACGGTCATTTGTTCATAGGGATTCAGTTCACTTAAGATGTACTTCACTGACACCAGCTTACCAAAACTTGGGATCTCATTGGATTGGTTGCTTTTGTTTTTGTTTTCTGTTTGAAGATTGCTCTGGTAACACATTTCTCTTTCATTCAGCACATTTTACCTATGACTAAGGAAATCCTCTTTATGGAGTTTAATACCATCAAATTCATAAAACTTATTAGTATTAATTAAGAAAGAAACATTCTGTTTCAAAGGCCAATATTCCATGATATGAAAGTAACCTTGTAGCATTCAGGATATTAAAAAAAAGCATGTTGAGAAACAATCTTATATCATAATTCATTTAAATTGTAATTAGCCCACTACATGGAAGAAGTTACAGATAAAAGTCAGAGTATTGATACCATAAAGGACTCTGTATGGGTTAGGGGAAATGTTTTTAATTAAAGTATCATTAGATATAATAACTTCTCTGTGGAATGATAATTGGAGAATGATGAAAAATCACAAAGATTTTAGTTGGAGCTAATGGGCCATCCAGGAGCCAGCTGCAGCTCCTTCCGTGTGGAGCACATACATCATATCCTAGTCTCCGAGACACAACCATGGCTGGATGCTCCTAGCAACATGAAATGGGGATGAGTTCATTGTCGTATGATTACTGATAACTTTCACTAATTAATTTAAAATAAATTTAGAGCATCCCGACATCAAATAGTCACACTAACGTGAAGTATTGGTTCTGGAACCAAGAGTTGAGTTTCTTTTCAAAACCCAGATTACTCTGCACCTAAGCTCTCTGAAGCAGCACTGCTCTCAGAGATTGTTTCAGATTCAATGAAGTTGGTGTCTCTTCTCCATGTGTGAGGCCAGAAATAGGAGCACGTATCTCCTTGTGGCCTCATCGTACTGCACGGCAGATGTCAAGACCATTCCAAGCAAGCAGCCGTTCTTGTGCACCCCACTCTCATAAATCTGTGCAAATGATATTTGGCCTCTGTGCATTCCCAAGTTTAGATCTCAGATCTAAACACCAGGCTATAAACCACCCATGGCTCTCTGGTGTCACATTTGTAGCAGGTGTGTGACATTCACCACTCTACATGATGTTTCAGCTAGTGCCATACCCAGACCCCACACTTGACACTCCGTCTTTTCACTTCTCAGCTCGTCCAAAATTCTCCAAGCCAACCATGCCATTTGAATAATAACATCTTTGAAATTTCAGAGGTAAGGTATTCACCACTTTGATCCGATTTCCTTTTTTTATGTATCATAAACTTCCTCTCTATTTATGATCTAATCAATCAGGCTCTCAAAGGACACTCCAACTTAATTTTTATTACATTTTCCTTCTCAGGATGTGAATTACAGAACAAAAAAAATATAGCCATTGAACATCATCCTGATACTTAAATTATTGATGCCACCCCAAGAGGACCTGTAAAGTCTTTGTCTTTTCTCCTTACAGTTAAAAAAAATTCCTCCAGCTCTCTTCCTGAGTACTGTTACTCATGGGTCATTTTGGCAATGGTGCTTTATCTTCAGATTTGGGGACATTTGGGATATTTTGACATATGGAATAAAGAAGTACAGGTGCTCAGATATTGCTATTATCGCTACCTTATTGATGGAATGAGGTCTGCATTTAGCCAACATCCCTGAAACAGAAAAAAAGTAACAGTAAAAAGCTGATTTTGCAGCTGCCAGCCCACTAGCAGTCTTGAAGTCTATGCTCTGTTGGCTCCACAAAAACTGCCTACCTGTATCTCAATAACAATACACAAACATGGGTATTTTTGCCAAGAAAAATCTAGCTACCATCGTTGCTCTCTTAGCAAGTTGCTTTGTGTTGAATGTTTGTTTATATCATTTCTGTAAGATAAATAAATCAGCTTAGACTGTATCAAGTCCTTTCTACACACAACAGTTACTAGTTTTGACATTTGTAACCCAAATGTAAGGTAAGACCAGGAAGGACATTGACAGCACAAACAGCCAAATATACATAACCATTGAGTAAAGCAAGATCAACTGATTCATACCAGGAGGTTCCAGACTAGGTAAGTGTCATGTCACACTGCAACTAGGCCCATCTCACCATCTGCTTACCCTCAGATACCAAGCTTCAGAAGCCTATATAGAGAGCTGATGGAGCCCAGCGAAGGGAATTGTTGAAGCATCCTAGACCCTCCTGAGCAGACAGTACACAGGATGAATCAGTTGTTCATACCCCATGGGAAAAAAATAACTGAGTTCACCAACCCAATAATTCAGCCACCAAGTCCTTAGGTATTCTGAAGTGGCTGTAGTGGGGTTTTAAGCTATCGTGTTGCAAACAGATTACCACGAGGAAAACAATAACAGGGATAATTATTAACCCGGTGAGACTTTAATTTTCTCACCTTCAATGTGATTCTAATATCATCCAATAATGGCATCTATTGCTGATTATAGAACTGATTTGTCAATGTTACTTCTTAAGCGTTTGGTTCCCTTTGGTGGGGACATGGACTACTCCCTGCCCTGGATTACCTGGATCCAGATATTAGGTGTTTTTAAATAGAAGAAGGGAGCAAGGAAAAGAGTTGTCATCAGTGAAAGGCTGACTTACGTGACTATTAGTCTCTCATTGTCATCATGAATCAGCTATGGCTCCTGGCTCTAGATTTTCTCACTGATAACTTATGTTCAACTCTGCATTGTCAGCTACAAGTCTCTTAGATCAAGAAGACTTAGAATCTTATCTAAGACTGATTAATTTAGAATCTCTAGCATGTTACTGTTATGAAGTAATCTTAGCTCACTTCATTGTCTTCCGTGATGATGAACCACCATGACCTCCTCAGTTTCTGCCAGGACCAGTCCCTCAGGGCCCACAGTTCCAACTCCAGCCCCAATCACTTCCTCATAATACAACCATGGAAAGCAGGAAGTTCTCTTGCATACATCTCAGGAATTTTAGAGTATTAGGAGGGCCATGACCTTCGTGGTTCACAGCACAATACTCCTTGGTTTCTTTTTGTCTTGCTGATACCACGACATGATTGTTTAGAAGTCTCTAACCTGGACCAGATACCACCTGTTGATGCCATATTCATCTTGTAGGAGAACTTTCCAAATGTGTGCCAAGGCAGGGCAACTGATCCATAGATCAGGAGCCCACCAACAGGAGAGCTGCTCTTTCTCCAGTTAGCCTGGTATTTCTCCAAGTGTTCTGTCTTTCTCTTTGCCCAGGGAAAGCAAACATACCCCTGGTTAATCTCTTTAAAGATTAATTAACTACTTTCATATTGTGTATAGCACTCTGTTTTCATATATGCTGACTGTCATTCCCATATATTACGTGTTATGAGAATATATGAAATTTATTTTTCTCAGCAGTTTTCAAGGTAGTATCTTATTAACTGCAAGCATACTTTGTACACTTAGAGTCACTGGAATCTTCCTCCCATCAAACTGAAATTCTTTCTGCTTTGCTTAACGCTTCCCAAAGCCCCCAAGCTTCTTATGCCCACCATTCTACTCTGCACTTTGATGAGCCCACTCTAACCACTCTTAAGCCTCACTTCTCTTCCTTTCCCCAGAGTCCCTGCCCATGGAGAAGGAGAGTGGTGAGATGGAGTGCAGACCCTAAGGCTGTCTCTGAGTAAATGTTAAAGAACAACTGATCAGTTAGTTGCTCTTGGCTCACGGACACTGAGACAAGGCGCCTCTGCTCAGAACTATGGAGTCTAAAACAACTCACAGTTCAAGGAGAAGGAGAAATCAGCCCATTCTAATGATGAAGAAGGGCCATGATAACTTCTAATTTATTTACTGTTTTATTTTATTATTACATATTTTTTGATTACTACTTTATAGCACATTAATTATCCAAGAACTTTTTAGAAAGAATTTTTATTTTATGAATATAAGGGCTGTATTTGCATGTCCAACTTTATGCTAAAAAGGGGCATCAGATCCCACAATAGATGGCTGGGAACCACCATGTGGTTGCTGAGAACTGAACTCATAACCTCTGGAAGAGCAGCCAGTGCTCTCCAGCCTTTCTATTGCATATTAATATTCACAATTTTGCACAAAAAATGTTAGGATTCTGTGTTTTACTTGTATCTTACTGTAAAAGATTTTTATGACTTTTCTCCCTTTTTTGCAACAGAGCATTTTCTTCTTTTTTTTTGGTTTTTGGATTTTTTTTTGGATTTTTTTTATTGTTAAAAGAAAAATTTACATTTACTCCCCTTGTTCCCGGCCCTCCCACTCCCCCACTACCCCACCATCCTCCCCCTGCTTCCTTAAGATGGGGCAGGATACCCTGCCCTATGGGAAGCCCAAGGCCCTCCCCCCTCCATCTCGGTCTAGG
>JAQHUG010000004.1:4499933-4514877 GCA_028555095.1 Dicrostonyx torquatus
AGAATAACAGCCTGTCCAGGCACACTTCATCCCTTTCCTCTTGAGACATGGAATGACTCACTTTTCTGTACTGGGCTCACTTTGTTCTTTTCAGCTCTAGACTGGAAATGAGTCATTTCTAAGAATCCAGTTCCTTTAACTGAGGAGTGATACTTAGAGATGACAACGTGAGTGTTAAGGATTAATAATTCTTCAATTATTGCTGAAGTTGAATTAATGCTTTCTAACCTTTTTCATCATATTTGAACCTTTCCTCTCTTCCTGTCTATCATTATGATGTTACAACATTTTTTGTCTAAAATGACATTTTCTTTCAGGACTGCAGTTACAAGGACACCTTTGGAGGGCTTTAAGGAGAAATTATCAAATGGAACCAATGCAGGGGATTAACTTTGGGTATAAGATTCCAACTACGCCTCATAACAAGGGCTCGGTCTTTCCTCTGAGGTGAAGGCTAGGAGTTCCACTTTAGTATCTAATTACAGATATTCTACCTCTACCTTTCACTCACCTGTTTGTAAGTTACAGATTCTTCAGTAATGGCTAAAAGTGGCAGAAGGAAGGCAGTGAAATATCCCCTAAATTAGGATCTTTCTCCAGGAGCCCTGGGCCCATGAGTCCAAGTACAGTGAAGACCATCCATCATCCATCACTACAGTGTGATAACTTTCCTTAAGAGGGTTTGATTTGCAGCCATTGTAAAGAATTTAGCAGGGGATTGGAACTGATTCTGGTCTCCGTGCTCTTTCTTGCCATCACCAACAACTTTATAATCCTGAGGACAAGGTAAGTTTCCTCTAAAGGTTTTCAGATGAACAGCAGACACCCAATCCACAGATCCTAGCAGTCTTATCTGTTGAAAGAATAGCTGCAAAGAATCCAGTTCTCCTTAAATGGAGAAAGAGATGTTTGGCTTTTCTGATGAATATTTTATATATCTTCTGACAGTCATCTAACATACATGGTGCTTTGAGAAATGTTTATGTGATAGACTGATTGATAACATGTAAACACTAGAATTAAAGTTTAAGTTGGATCTGTCTTAACTCAGAGTTTGTTTCCTGTTGGGGACAACCCACAGAGTTTAGTACTTAAAATGAAACCAGGTGTCTAGTTGCCTCTGATAGAGAAATGGTGAATCTCGCTTATCCTTGGCTCAAGGCATTCATAGCCCATCAGCCCTCTTCATTCTTTTAGGCTTGGTGATGACACTACTCTGACTTTCTCGATGTGGATCATTCAGTAATCTACTTCTCTGGAGATTTTCCTTATGTTTTCCTCTCAAATATCCATGTTCATTCATATCTCCAACTCAGGTCTTCCTTTCCGATTGATGAAGCTCAATAACAATTGGTGACTTTTGCACCTGCTCACACACAAAAAAATGCTATTGATAGTTTCTCTTCCTCTCTGCAATGATTCTGTCAGCAGATCTTCCCGAGCACACCCCCAATGCCAATGGCAAAGTCAGGTCTTCGACACTTGGATTGTTCCCTGGCTCTAACGTTTGCAATCAGTTTTACCTGCCAACTGCCAATCTAACCCTGTCCAATCCAACATGCACCCGTCTCATGTGGATCTTAATAATTGTGAAATTAAATGGAATGAAAATTTCTCAGTGGACCCTGGCCAAATTTCAGGGGCTCGGCCAGCAAAGGAGGTACTGGCAGACACATTGTGGAAGATGCGATCAGCAGCAATGTGTGAAGACGGACAGTCAAAAAGCCACTGTGTTCCCCTCACAGCACCTTGTATCTGCATCCTCATCAGGACGTACAAAATATACTGGCAGAGGGTCTCTTGCCTTTGATTCTTCCTTCAGGAAACATCTTCACATATTCTAGACAGGAGCATCTCTCAGTTGATTCAAGCTCCAATTAATTTGACAAATTAGACTAACCATCACAGCAGCCTCTAATCTTGGGATCTCCAGGACCTCTTCCTTCCATGTTAAATATGCCATTGCGTTATTTATATCAATTTAATGATATTATAGCACAGAATAGGAAATATGCATACATTTCCCTACATTTAGAAATTATCTAACAAAATATTAAGGACATATTAATCAAACTGATAGATCCAAGGCCACTTTAAAAGAGTTTAAAATATATTGAGTTTTCTTCAAGTCAGCTTAAACCTTAGATAATGGGCACTGGTTCTCGTCTACCTTGAAAGGTATCTGAAGAGATTAAGACACATCATGGAGTTCGGTTCAATTCTTGCGACTATTTTATCTCTATTTCCTTTGAAAATCTCCTGAAATTACTCCCCTTCAAATTACCCATTTTGTTCTGGTTTTGAAAATTCCATACTATTAAATAACAGACCACAAAACTAATATCCACATATCAGAACAATAAGCAACTCATACACAATGCTAAAACTGCCAGCAGAAATATTAATCATAGGAAAGTGAACACCTTCATTTTATCAACAAACCAAACTGCTCTCAAATAACCAAAACCAATGACAATGACATCTGTAACTCACATAAATGTAAGGCAAGAAAGAAAATGGCAAATGAAATCAAAAGGTGCCTTATTTTCCTTCATTTAATTTTTTAAAAGATCACACACTACTATTGTATTCATACCATTTTCATTCTTCCCATTTCCTCCAACTCCTTCGGAGCCCTCCTCACTCTCAATTTTGTAATCTCTTCTTCAGTCATTAACTACATCTGTAGTTAATGGCTTGGATTGGATAACCTACCAAGGCACAAAAGGAACTCAGAGGAGTGATAAGAAAAGATATTTTTTTTCAAGATAGGGTTTCTCTGTAGTTTTGCAACCTGTCCTGGAACTAACTGTTATACACAAGGCTGGCCTCATACCCACAGAGATCCACCTCACTCTGCCTCCTGAGTGCTGGGATTAAAGGCATGCACCACTACCACCCGGTTAAGAGAGATTTTCTTAAGTAGCATTAAAGGTAAAATTTGGGTCACCTGGCAGAGAATTCATAGTCCCACGTGAGTGCTCTAAGCAAGCAATTAAGACCGATTTCCTCCAATCTCCTTATGACAGTCCATTAGTAAAATTAGGGTTGTCTAATGTTTTATATGAAAAAATGAGAGATCAACGTGTAAGTATGAAACCCCAATGTGATTATGAAACACGGTCACTCTTGTCACCGGTGGGATTATGAAATAAAATACGTACAAAAAGAAAGAGACTCCCCTTCCTTATCTTGAGGAGTTGTTATAAGGAACTGAAAATAATTTATTCTTCTGAACATTTAAAAATAAATGTGTTAAATATTTGTCAAAAATCTGTAAAACTGTTTTCTTTAATCAGACTTGTTTCTAATGAACACACCATCAGGACACTGCACTGTTCTTTTCTCAGAATAGTCTACACTTTTTAGAAAATTTGCTTTGTATCTTGGTGATCATCCTTTATGAATTCAACCTGTCTGATCCAAAGGGATGCTTGGTAAATGATCAAATATGTCAGTTCCTCCCAAGATGAGCAACCATGCTGGCTCAGAGACAAGGAAGAAGCCCCTGTGATAAGTTCACCATTGCTGCGTCCACCCGGAGGGAGCTTCTACTTCACCAACGGTAGAAAGATCTGTCTCCCCCTTCCTGTTGGGATCACTGCTGACTAAGAGGCATTTACTGGAGAAAACTGCCAGCAAAATTATAGACACATCTCCCGAGACTTCCACTATTTATTCAATTTAAAACTGAACATGTAAATAAGCTGCAGAATTTCAGTAGATAGCTACACACATTTGCAATTTGTCTATGCTATTATGACTTCTTTATTCACTTATTCCCCTTTGTTCCAGACATCAAGACCTTATTCTCTATTTTTTAATAAAAAATTAAAATATTATTTTGGTGTATAGATGTTTTTTCTATGTTCATCAATGTGTACCATGTACATGTCTAGTACCCATGAGTTCAGACTAGGGTGACAGATGCCCCCCTGGGGTTGAAGTTACCGATGGTGTAAGCCACCACGTGGGTACTAGGCATAGAACACTGGTCCTTTGGAAAAGGATCCTTTAAAAGAAGGAGTATTCTTAACTACTGATCTAATTCTGTAGCCCACTAGACCTTAGTCTCTCACACATAACTTATTTGCTGATTCTTTCTTGAAGAGTTTCCTTTTTGTTGACATATGCTGATTTTATACATGTAAAGGTATAAATAAACAGAAACAATGAACAAAAGTAACTATGGCAGGAACTCACTGCACAGCAGCTTCAGGAGGTCTCAGTAAACTTCATAAATTAAAGGATGCCACTTGATTAAAACACAAATCATCTTGAGGTACTACAGACACAGGAGAGCTTTAGATCATTTGCCCCAAATTATTCATTGTCAATACAAGTCA
Source organism: Dicrostonyx torquatus (assembly GCA_028555095.1). Taxonomy (NCBI): domain Eukaryota; kingdom Metazoa; phylum Chordata; class Mammalia; order Rodentia; family Cricetidae; genus Dicrostonyx; species Dicrostonyx torquatus. Next base: position 4,504,280 of record JAQHUG010000004.1, read on the forward strand.
CTGAAAAAAAAATGTCCTCAATGTTAATGGAAATTTAAAACTGCGCTCATTCATTTAATTTTCTCTTTAGAACCCTAGAGTTTCAATAAATTAACTAATTTTTCATTGTTGAAGAAAGCATTCAAGTAAACATTTAATTCCACGTGTTGGTTTGTACAATAAACTACTAATCCCTCTTTTGAAAGATGGTTTGTCCTCCTTAGAATCTCACTGAGTTGTGAGATAGAAGATTGTTATAGGACTATCCCTGGGGAGATGTAAACAAATGTCTACTCATCCTAGATAGGGAGGCTAACAATAGAGAAATTATTCTAGCAAAGTCCTCCAGGTATTTCAAAACAACTAGGCTAAAGTGACAGGGCCCTCTCTGCTCTTGCCTAGAAGTTACGATGTCTTTCCCACCACATCACACTGCACAAAGTTGGTCATTTAAACAGCTAAGGATTAAGGGAGAGGAGCGTGACTCAAAGGGTTTATGTACAGCCAACAGGGCTACCCTGAATAAGAATATATAGTATATACATTGTGCTATCTAGTTTTGTGTCAACTCAACACAAGCTAGAGTCATTTGGAAAAAGAGAAACCTCAGTTGAGAAAATATCCCTACCAGATTGGTCTGTAGGCAAGCCTGTGATAGACTTTCTTACTTTGCAATTGATGTGGCTGGACAAATCCCATTATTCATGGTACCATTCTTGGAAGATGGTCCTTGGTGTAGGAGGGTTCTTCTGTATTTGGGTTGCTTTCATTGTGTTGAATAAAGAAAACTGCCTTGGATTTTTGATAGGGCAGCCCTTAGGTGGGCAGAGTAGACAGAACAGAAGGCTGGGGAGAAGGGAAGAAGCCAGATGCCATGATTCTTCAGCCCGAGATGGATGTAAGTTAGAATCTTCTGGTAAGCCACCACCTTGTGGTGACACAAAGACTATTAGAAATGGGTTAGTTTAATGGGCCAGGCAGAATTTAAATTAATACAGTTTTCGTGTGGTTATTTCAAATGTAAGCTAGCCCAGCTGCTGGGAGCCAGGCAGGACAAAGGACTAGCGCTTCTCTCAGGTGCTGGGAACACAGCCGCCTTCTATTGCAAGAGTTTGGTGATGGTGGTGGGGAAGCGGGGTGGCAGCAGGACACAGCCGCCCCTCTTACTACAGGTCCTGGAATACATAAGAAAGCAGGGTAAACAACAGTTTACCTTCGGGAGAAAGCCAGTAAGCAACAGTTCTCTAGAGCCTCTGCATTTGTTTCTACATAAAGTTTCCTTGCTTGAGTTCTTGCCCTGATGTCCCTGGTTGATAGACTACAAACCATAAGCTGAAATATTTCCTTTCCTTCCCAGTTTGCTTTTGTGTTGGGGAACGACATTTTATCACAGCAATAGAAATCCTAACTATGACACCTAGGTTTTTTTGCAGCCATGTTTATACTGCCATTCATATTCATCATGGTCATAGTTCATATCACTAAGGTCTGTGACTGGTAAAGTCTCTTCAGATCAGTAACCAGACCACATCATCCACAGATGTACATTTATTAATTCTTATTGTTGTTTGCAATAAACGGCATTGTTAACTGTTTTGTAACTCTATTGTGGCGTATCAGAATGTTCTTAATAGAAATAATGCCCAAAGCTTTATTCCTCTTGTGGTGATGTTTTCAGCCACTGAGATGATTGTGTAGATGATTTTCTGTCTCTCTTTGGATTCACAGATATATAGACTCATCTCTGTCTTTAGATGTAGCCATGATTGTCTTAGAAAATGTTTAATCATCTTAGGAAATGTTTCCAAAGGACCTGATCAGTTTGCAGCATTCATACCTCCTAATTGAATCAGAAGGACCAGAAGAATCCTTTGTCTGTTACCCTAGGGTAGCAGAAGGTATTTCACTAAGTCTATCATGAATGTAGAGAAACATCTAGAGAGTTAAACCTTTCCCTCTGGACCCAATGAGCTCATCACAGCATCAAGAACAGAGATTTCTGAAAAGTCAAATATCAGGCCTGCTTATTCAAGACACAGGCCAGGAAATCAAGTCTGCTTCCTTCCTTGTCCCCATGGTGAGTTGACTGTGTAGAAGGAGGTTAAGGTTTCAGCATGTTATTCATGTTAATTTCTTAGACTGAACCCCTTCTGCTTAGTGTATTGGGATATTGGAATGTTTTTTTTTTAACCTTTCCTGAGCTTTCTCAATAGAATGACATATCTGTGAAGAGTATTCATCTAATATCAGTAACAAATGCTTGCTGGTGAGAATGGAGGTGCAAGTTAACTTAGGAAATTGTAGCTGTAAGGAAAATAGTAGAAGTTGCTAATCCATAGTGGTGTGGGACAATTCTGTCAATCATGTTTTAAATAAACGCTGATTGGCCAGGCAGGAAGTATAGGCAGGAAAACCAGACAGGAAGTAGAGGTGGAGCAAGGAGAACAGGAGAAATTGGGAAGCAGGAAGCTTCCCTGGCATTCCTGCACAGATCTCCAACAAGGCAACATGCAGCAGCCCAGCTGAGAGAAGGTACTGGCTATGTGGCTGACAATGGGTTAATATAACTTATGGGAGCTAGTAAGAAGCCTGAGATAATGGGCCAATCAGTTAATAACCTAATGTAGACTCTCTGTGTGATTTTCTTTGCGGCTTGCTGGCTGTGGGGTACTGGGCAGGACAGTAACCCCAACGAGCAGGACCCTCATGTTACACCATAGGAACGTGTGGAATGTATTGATGGTGTGTGTGTAATGAGTGGTTTATAAAAACCTTTACTATGTAGTAACATACTAAAGCGTCCCTTGTCCCTCTGTGACATAGCCACAACAGGTGAGTAAGTCTGTGACTCATTCTGTCAATGCTTTACAAGACTTTCTTTTTCCTTGTTTTAAACATCTGATTTGATCTTCACTTCATATTTGCAAAGCACATAAAAACTTCTGAACTGCACAACCCAGTGTACAATTTTTGGAGTACGCCAATGAAATGCAGGCTTCTACTACAACGTGACAGGCAAAAGAAAGAATAAAGGGAAGTTTATAGAATGATCCATCGGGTTTAGAATATTTTAATATGTCTTAAATTAAAATAAAATTATATTACTTTCCCCCTTCTCATTCCACTCTCCAGAACCTTCCAGATACCCTCACTCCATTTTTTTTCCTTCTCTCAAATCTTCCAATGGCCCCACTATTTTATAAAAGTAACATACCATCCCTCCTCTCAAGAGCAGAGAGGTGCTTTCTGAAATGGGTTAGATAATTCTTAAGAGTTAGCACCTGGGTTGGTGGTACAACTCAGTGGTAAAATGTGTGGTTCATTATGTGTGAGGCCCTAGATTTGACACTCAGAATGCAACCCATGCCCACACATACACACACACATAGGTAGTGTGTCACCTATATAAAAATAAAAGAGAGGTAAAATACTTTAACACTTGCAAACATCTCACAAGAGATGTCTTTCCTAAGCACTTTACAGCCCGTGATGCCAGGAACACTATTGTTAATGATACCGCTATTACTATTATGATCTTAACTTCCTTTAAACAGGAAGCAAATCAATACCTTACAGGAAACCGAAGACCTTAAAGCCCTGAAAATGTGCTTAACTATCCTCATTGTGTTGAGTTCATTCCCCAAAGGAAATGTAGTACATTCCTAAACAGAAGCTGGAAACAACAAAGTCCAAGAGTGAGCGACGTCTTGACAACACTACTCCTCCACCCCATCTGCACTTCTGATCAGACAGGGAGAGATCCGAACTTGCCTTTGATCTCAAGAAGCCTGATCTGGGCAGATGTCTGAGCAGTTATGTGCACAGGAGCTCAGAGGTATCAGCTAAGGGTAACTGTCAGCCCAGAACTCACTGCCAGGACTGGTGATGGCAGCTGTGAATGCTGATATAAGGAAATGCGGATAGCCACCAAGTCCCAAAATTAAGTCTGGAAGAGCCTCATTGATTCTTAATAAGACGTGGTAATACTGAGCATTATCCGCATACTTTAATGAAGTGCAGTTTGGGAGTTGTATCTGGGCAGTAAAATGTGCAGAGACGTGAGAATCAACTGGAAAGTTTGCACTTTGGGGCTGGAGGGGAAGGCATTATCTAGAAGGACGCTGCTGAACTCTGAGCAGTAACGCGAGTCAGAAGGTTTGTAGAGCATCTTTACGTGGCTGGGAACACCTTTAAAAATAGTCCAAATTCTGGTTTATAGAGCTTAAGATGATATGGCAATTTTCTACCCTGAAACGAGAATTGTGTGATGCTTACTGAAATCAAACATTTGTGTTTCAATTAAGAAAATACAAATACTGTTCCTGAAATGCACAATATGAACTACCCATTATAGAAATACTTGAATGTCGGATGGTTTTATTATTTGTGATTTTATGTATACTAAGTTTTGTTCTTCCATCTATTTCTGTAAAGAAGCACAGTGTTCAATATCACTGAGTAGACCCCCTTTATTACATGTACCCCCAAACCCCAGCAGTAACTGCCTGCAAGCTGTAGAAAGGGTGCATTAGTCATTCTCCCTTATATCCTTGCCTCCAGCATGGGCACTGGCCTATTCTCACCCGAAAGGTCTTGCAATGGATAAAGGGGATATTTGTTTGTAGGCCACCCCAAAAGGAAACAAAGTCTGCCGTCTTCTTGGTATGCCGTCTGTCTCTTTAAGACCAAAGCAACACAGAGATCCGGCTGTGGCAGAGACGGGAAATAAAATACCATCATTCCCAACGAGCAATAGTGAGCTGCTGCCCTGACTCTGAAACCACAGACTCCAGGACATTGACAAGATGAGACGGCAATGCACGCGCAAGTTAAACCACTCAAGGAATGTTCTGCTTCCAACCACAGAAACCCCAAATGGAGACCACGCTTCGGGACTAAGTACAGAATCCTAGGCACATCTCAGGACGCACTGAGGCTACAGTGGATGCTGGCTGCACCACTTCTCAGCAGATGGGCCGAATACAACCTGCTCTACCTTTGTCGTGGTGTAAAACCCCATCTGCTAGGCAAGGCTTCATGAGAGCTGCTCCCATGACCTCGGGCATCTGTCGAGCACCAATACATCATCAGCACCTAGTGAACCCAAGTGATTTATTGCACCCTCAATACGACAGCTTATCACTGAACTGTGGAACGTGAACGGCTTAAGGCAAAGGTAAATAAAAGAAACTCAGGCTGTATGTCATTTAGTACTCATACCACAGCTTGGCGTCTAAGGTTTGAACTGGTTGTGTAAGTTACAATATTGCTTGGAGTTAGACTTTGATATAAATTGGCTGGTTTATAAAAATATTGAAGATGCACACATAAAAATGCTGAGAAACCACTGATGGTCGTATGCAGGCGATATCCTAAGTCCATCGTGTTTGTCAATGCCTCTAGCATGTAAGCTATTGTAGTGACTCTATTTCCACTTAAATATCTGAAAACCAAGTCATCTTGAAGGGTTCATAACTTGATCAAGGTCACACAGCCAGTGATAAACCACAGGACAGGTTCAGTCATGGTCATCGGGACCTAGAGGGCATTTGGTTGACTTCTGTGTCACCTCTTCTGAAAGTTGTAGCAATCTAAGATCAGTAATATTTGTGCACCACAAGGAATACTCTAGAAAAACAAATGGTATAAACTTTGTATTTCTGGCCATATTTATAGAGAGACTAAAAAATTCAAGTAACAAGTTTAATGTAGATTCTTACACCTTCAAGAAAAACTAACTGAAAAATATCCATAATGTGTATGGACATAATAAACTTTGCGTAGCTGCAAATACTCTCATTCCGATGGCACCCCTGGACAGGTTTCTCTCCACCCAACATGTCCTGCTCACTAGCTCCTGCAGCCGCTTATGAAATAACCACTCTGAGGCTTAACATTAATTACATATTCTTTGCCCTATTATCTCAGGATTCTTATTAACCAACTCATATCTTTAATTAACCCATTTCTATTATTTATATTTTACCACAAGGCTTATGATTTGTTACCTCTTGCTTCTTGGTTGGCTCCATGGCATCTCCCTGACTCTTTCTTCCTGCATTCAGTTTAGTTGTTCCACCTGACTCTAATCTGCCCTGCCATAGGCCAAAGCAGGTTCTTTATTAACCAATGGCAATGTTGCTGTAATTAATATAGTTTTTGTGTGATTACTTGGGTCTGGACAGCCAGGAAACCAACATGCAGTGTATGATTATTACACCTTTGGACCTAACATATTTGTCACAAGTCAAAACCAAAAATTATTAATCTGGAAAAGGGATTGGTGAGGAGGAAGTAGGGATGATAGTAGTGGGAAAGAGGGAAGAAGGTGAGGGTAGAGAGAAATGAGAATAAACTGTGCACATGTATTTAATCAAAGAACCAAATAGAAAGAATGCTTTGTATTTAAAAAGCAAAGATTTTATTAGAATACAAAAAAATTAGGTTTCACTGTATCTTTCAAACAAAATTTTTCTTTTGGTTGCTTCTCTTTTTTCCCCATCCCTGCTTTTTGCCTTGCCCTCCTCCTCCTCCACATTCTCCTCCCTTGCTCTTCTCTCTGCTTTAAATCATCTTTTCCTGGACCCATCAACCCACGGTAGCCTGTCTGCTGTCACACATAACCTTCTGCCTTTGCATTTTTATTGCCACCTCTTGTTTTGAAGAGTTAGGAAGAAACGAGACTTGCTAAAAAAATTTGGAGATGGATAATTTGTAAGTGGGCTTTACAGGCCAGTGGAATCTCTACTAGCACCAAAATGTCTGAGCACGCGTGAGTAGGAAAAAGACAGAAAGCCTCCTGGAACAGTGTTTGGGGTCCCCGTGTCTTTAGGGGTCTGACTTACATTATCCACACAGCAGACACCTTTATTTGCCATACCTTTGTTTTTCTCTTCTCTAAACAATTGGCCAACTACAGATGATGACTCAGAGAAGTAAGGCAACTGTTAATGGAGTAGGGGTCCTAAAATAGAACTTCAATGTACAAAATAGTTTTTTAATAAGTTTGTCAACCATAATTTTACCAAAAGGTGACATATCAGTGACAAATATGTTAGAAGCAAATCCATGATCTATAACCAGATTTCAGACATTTGATGAGTAAGTGGGACAGATGATGAGGCAATATGTCCCTGTGGGTGAAATTGTGCAATATTCCTGGAAGACACTGATAGTTTTACACCCTAGTGGGGATGGTGTGTTATTAGACACATCTGATTCTCTTAAACACTATAGATATTTTGATGCTACTTATATTTCTGGGATACCAGATATATTTGTTCCAAAGTTGTGTTGCAGACTCGACTATAACTGATGAAATAATACAAGGCATAAACTTTAAGGAGGTCTCTAAATGATCCAGTGTTATCGGGCTATCTGGCACCATGATCCTTAATATGTGAGTCAGGAGTGAACTGGAACATACTACATATGAGATGCAATGGGGAAAATTCTGAACAGCCTTGGTACGTTATTGAACATGCTCTACAATTCAATGTGTCATTCCAGAATCCATTGACATGTTTACAAAAATAGGTTATCTCCCATAAGACATTCTTTACTTCTTACATGTGTTGGGGGCTTGAGGGAGTTTAAATGTGTGTTTGCTGTCACTCAGACATTGTCTTACTATCAATTCCTAAGACACGTTCTGAATTCGGGATCCTAAGGTAACAGTGAAGCCGGAGAAGGTTAAGCTGTCTTTATTTCGAAAATATGCTAAAATCAGTAGCTGGAAAGGCTGATCTGTCAAAGCTTAGGGCTGATTGTCAAGTCGTGCCATGACAGGCAACCAAGCTGTCAATGGAGTCGTCAGAGAAAAGAAAACATTGCAGCGTCTTTGCCCCTTGAAACATCCGTTTTGAATCTGAATGATGATGTCACTTGTCTTTTCTGAAAGTCACAGGCTACAGTAAAATAAAACTAAAAAAAAAAAATAGTCTAGAGCTGGAGAGATGACTCATTCAATAAAGTACTCGCCTCAGAAACATGAGGACCTGAGTCGGATCCCAGCCAAAACATTCAATTTTGATGTGGCAGACAGGGCATACCTGTAGTCCCAGCACAGGGAAGGTAGAAACAGGCGTCTCCCTAAGGCTTGCTGACCAACCAATCTAACTGAATAGAAAAAGCTCCAGTTTCGGTGAGAGGCCCTATCTCATAATAATAAGAGTAAACAAAATCATAGAATGATACCTGATGTCAACGCATGACCTCCACATGAGTCCACACGTATGTGCACTCATACACAGAAATGCGTAGTTAGAATATAGTAAAATGCCCATGGATGTGACTAATGCTTTGGAATTCTCAGTAAGAAACCATAGACAAACAGTTTCTACTCATGGAAGACTTGAGTGTTTGCTGAATGTTTTGTCAGTACATGAGACACCAACCAAGTCCTAGGGAGATTCATAAACAACAGTCAGGACAGTCAAGATCTGTACCCTTAACCCTGAGAAGTACACAGGCTAGAAGTCAAGGAAAAGATAGCTGTGTGCTGGCTAGTTTTGTGTCAACTTGACCAAGCTAGAGTCATAGAGAAGAAAAAGTACCAATTAAAAAAGTGACTCCGTAAGTTCAGGTTATAGACAAGCCTTTAGGGTAGATTCTTTACTATTGATTGAGAAGGGAAGGTCCAGCCCATTGTGGGTGGTGTCATCCCTGGACTGATAGCAAGACAGCAAAGCAATATGACTGGAGCTGTTATGGGCAGTGGGGTACCATGTAATAAGGAAAGTTGGGTGAGCATTCATGTAGAAAGGGAATGAAAAGGGGGGTGGCTATGCATGCAGATAGTAGAGGGCTTAATTTTCTTGACTTATTAATTTAATAAATTTACTTAAAGTCAAATGCCTCCATACAGACAACGGAGTGGTGTGAACTGATACTAAGTTTAAAATCATCCTGGCAGCCATTGGCGTTATTTTTGTTCTAATGAAACCCGTGGAAAGAGATTTAGTTTTCCTATACTCAGGAGCGGAAACCTGAGGCTCCATAAAAGAGAAAGCCTAGGTCGACCCTTCCAGACATCCCACCACTTCACCTCAGCTGTCTCCTCCATGTCTGCCTCTAACCAAGTTTAGGGAAATAAAATCAAATTCCAAGTAGGAGCATTTTTTTAAGTGTCCACATACTTAAAATTGTTTCATATCATATTAAAAAGCATTGAATTGACATGATAAGAAATGAAATCTTGCCTTCAATGCATTTAAAGACTTACTGTGGCATAAGAATAATGAAATGTTCTGAAATAACAAGATTAAACCTGATTGGCTGAAATATATTATTTGTGAGCAGGGTAAGAGGCTGAATCTAAAATTCTCCTTTGAATTGTTTCTTTTCTTTTCTCTCTGACATACGAAAATCTGTATATGATGTGTCCCCACCCTAGTATGGAGTCTACTTTCTTGGGCTTAGCTCTGTTGTTGATTGGCCGTCCCTGTTTTAAATTTCATTCCACTCTTTATCATAGGCTTCTTGACACACACCTAGACGCTACCACAGTGCCTGCCAGAAAGGAAAATTTAATATTTTATCATTAAAATATTAAAAAAGCAATAGTTAAGGAAATAAAAATTTAAGGAATAAATCCGAAGGCATACTAAAAGCTTAACAAGTTTTGCTATTAAGAACGAAAGAAAACTGTGCTGTAGGAAAATTCTTTCTCTAGAAAATGTCTTGCCCAGAGCTTTACAGAAAGTTTTATACAATGCTGAAGGTTAAAGTGCATCTTTCACAAACCATTTCTTCTACAAATGAAAGACGAAATTGCACACACGTAGCCAGTCTGAGCATTTGCTCTGACGCACTAATGCTCACTAAAGCAGGTTGTGAGAACACAAACCTGAAAGATGTAACAAAAGCCCCAAAATGGAGGAAGATAACACACCAGGGAAGGGTTAATGGCAAAAAAGCAACAAAAATAAAACTAAAAATGTATAAATGTATGCTGCCACATCAGGACAAAGGTTTTTCAGTAAAATCGCATCACATTTACATATGTACAATATTAAAACTAATGAATGATGTTATAAGTTAGAATCAAAAATCATTATCTAAATGTATAAACCTGAAAATGTTAGGGAAATTTAATAAAAAGACACATTGCAGCAAGTGCATTCCAGTGTCATCCCAGATATAAAAAGTATGCAAAGCAAAGCAGTATTTTTTGACCTGCCTGACTTCACCCCTTGCTGGTGAGTGGATCTACACTGTTGCTGCCAGTGCTGCTGTCTCTCACTGACATTAGAACCCAGCCTCTTTAGCCTTCAACACAGATGGAAGACATGAGTCTTAGTTAGGGCTTCTATTGCTTCAAGGAAACACCATGGCAAAAATCAAGTTGGGGAGGAAAGGGTTTATTCGGCTTACACTTCCACAGCACTGTCCATCAGCGAAGGAAGCCAGGAAAGGAACTCAAAAAGGGCAGAATGCTGGAGGCAGGAACTGAGGCAGAGGTCATGGAGGGGAGCTGCTCACTGGATTGCTTCCCCTGGCTTGCTCAGTCTGCTTTCTTAAAGAACCCAGGACCACCAGCTGACGGATGACCCCACCCACCATGGGCTGGGCCCTCCCCCGTTGATCACTAATTGAGAAAACGTTTTACAGCTGGATCT
>JAQHUG010000004.1:4516435-4526606 GCA_028555095.1 Dicrostonyx torquatus
GGTTTATTTGTCTTACACTTCCACAGCACTGCTCATCACCAAAGGGAGTCAGGACAAGAGCTCGGAAAGAGCAGGACCCTGGAGGGAGGAGCTGATTCAGAGTCCATGGGCTTGCTCTGCCTGCTTACTTAAAGAACCCAGAACCACCAACGGAGGGATGACCCCACCCACCATTGGCTGGGCCCTCCCCCCTTGATCACTAATTGACAAAAATGTCTTACAGCTGGATCTCATGGAGGCATTTCCTCAGCTGAGGCTCCTTCCTCTCTGATGACTCTACCATGTGTCAACTTGACACAAGCCAGCCAGTACGATGTTTCCCAGTGGCTTATGGGTACAAACCGGGCATGCTGAGGCTGACTGACCACCCATTGTTTCTCAGCCACTCCAGTGTGAAAAAAAAACCACTGTTGAACTATTCGGCCTCTATTATGTTTAATCTAATAAATCTCTTTTGAACTATATGTCCATCCTGCCAGCCCTGCCCCTCTAGAGAACCCTGACTAATATACCTGATGTGATGTCCCATCGTTCTCTTCTTACCATGCAAATGAACGCATCTCTCTGGCTTTGGGTTGCAGTCAAAGTTCATTAAAACTTACCGTTCTGTTTGTTTCTGAGCTTTAGAGACAGAACCGAGCTCTCGCTGTTCTGTCTGGTGGATGAGGGTTTCATGGGGGAGTCTTTTCCTCTCTTTCGTCTGTCAATCATGGGCTTACCTTCTTACATCCTTCTCCTCCTCCAGCTACGACGTCATCAAACAGAGCTCCACATACATCTCTCTTTCATTAGATTGTCATCAATGTAGGACTTCTCTCCTCTTCTGTATAATAAGGATGCAGTGTGTTTTCCTCCACAATCTGTCCATTCTCACACATTTATCCTGTGAGTCTCAGCGGTGTGACAAAGAGTCAGGGAGCAGCTGCTCTGCAGACATTTGGGGAGTGAACACCAAGTATCTAATGCCCTTGTTAAGAGAACAGTAATGGTGGGAAGACTTGTGGTCTTGTCCTTACTCGACCTCTCTGGGTTCTTTTTTCTCAAATGGACTCCACATAACGAACAGCCTGGTTGTGGAAAAGTGTAACCTACTGTCTCAGTTGTTATAAACAAGCCAGGGTGATGGGTGCAGCTCATGTGCAAAGGAGAAAGACGGGCTTCAATGTTGAGAATGGTGTTGTTAGCAGATTTGTATCTGATTCCCAAGAACAATAAGGATATATCAAAGAGGCAAAGTTTAAACAAATAAACAAAGAAGAAAAGCATCACCACTCCACACACAGTATTGGAAGCAGCGCACTGTGTATTTTTCCACAAATGTCACTTATTCTTAGCAAATTTCTTAAGAGGTATTTTTATCCTTCATTTACAAGTATGGAAGTGGAATTTCTGAGAAACTCGTCTATCTAGTGAGCAAAAGAGTACAAACCAGTATGCTTCAAAATGAATACTTCATTCTCCACTCAAGGTCACAGCCCTCATGGGTCCATCCACTTGTCCTTCCACGCAGTGAGCCTGTGCAGGGCTCTTACAGGCTTGAGACAGAGTCTGTCTTTGAAGTATTTACCCTCGTAGTCAGTGTCTAAGACAACAGATTAAACAGTGCTTTCCAAGTCCCTATGCCAATAGAGAAAGAAGGAAACACTGGGCTTTCTAAATAAAGCACTCTCGGCATCAAGGATCACACTGTTCAAGTTGATGAAAACAAATGGGAAGAGAGGTTATGAATGGTGACCATGAGGGCTTGCAAGCACCTGGATAGAGGTCCTGGAAGTTTGCACCCACCTGGATAGAGGTCCTGAGGGTTTGCACCCACCTGGATTGGACTCTGAGGGCTCGCACTCCCCTGGATGGGGACTCTGAGGACTAGCACTCCCCTGGATGGGGACTCTGAGGACTCACACTCCCCTGGATGGGGACTCTGAGGACTCGCACTCCCCTGGATGGGGACTCTGAGGACTCGCACTCCCCTGGATGGGGACTCTGAGGGCTTGCACTCCCCTGGATGGAAGCCCTGAGGGTTTATTCCACGTGAATGGAGGATCTGGGGGACTGAACCAACCTCTTCACTGAAGAAGGCTTTGTTACACTGCAGCAAATGAGAAGGGCAGGGGAAGAACATTCCATTGGGCAACAGAGTACCTGGAATTCAAGTCATGCTCTGTTTCCCACTAGCTTAGTCATCACTCAGAATTTTCACTCTCATACTTATAAATGGGAGACAAAAATATCTAGCTGACAGGTCTACTCACAAGTGCCACATGTTCCTGAGATCCATGTGAAATTAGTGTGTGTGTAGCGTGAGTATATGTATGGTGTGTGTGTGTGTGTGTGTGTGTGTGTTAGAAATATAAAGTAATGTCAGTCTAATAGAATAGCCAAGATAAATTGGAATAAAAAATGTAAGTCTTTATTCCTAACACACACAAAACAGTCAACAAACTTTGAACACAGTGACAGCTGAAACAGAAGTTGGGTGTATGGGCCAATAAGAATTTTCATGATGTTCAGTAATGACGTGAGACTTACAAACACCTTGCAAGGCCTGGAGAACACTGCAATCACCAACTGCCAAGGAGAGGAAGAGCATTCAGCATTGTGCTGAGAAAATAATGACACTCACACCGCCTTTGCCAAGCCCAGTTCAGCTGTTTGCACAGTGGATGTGGTCATGACTTAGACTACCGATTATTTCAAATATTAGCTCTAGGGAACAGCAATATTGTGCTGGTGTGGCTCCAAAAATAAGTCCATTTAAGAAATTATAGATAATTCAAAACCATTGGACTTTGCAGCAGCTAAGTTAGCGTTGTATGGTGAGTGTTGGTAGTGGCGAGACCCTTTTCTGTGTCCTGATGTTGCAGAATGAGGAATAACACACAGCGGAGAACAAAAATCAGGACAGCCTCTTTATATATTCAGAAGGAAGAAGAAAACCAACCTTTTTATAGTTTACTTTCATTAATTCCAAGAAAATCTCATACATCTGTAAATCTACCTTGTTACACCCACCCCAAACTCCACTCTCCAGCATCCTCCAGGACCTCCCACTACAACCACGTCTCAACTTCAAGTCCTTCTTTTATAACATATGTATTTGTTTATATTTGCACCCACTGAGTGAAATCAGGGTTCCCCATGAGACATTAATGTGGGGTCACACACTAGGTCATACTCCTAAAAATAGTCACTCTCCCTTCCCAGTCACCAGCTGTCAGTAGCTCTTTCATTATGGATAAGACCTCAGAATCCCCATCTGTCTCCTAACTGTCTTGATCATGTACAGGTTTTGGGAATGTCACCTCCCCTTCTGTGAGGCCATGGACATAACACCCATGCCCACAGGGCAGCATTTTACAGCATGTGTCCCCATTCTTCCACTCTTCATTTTGCCACCTCTTCCACAATGTTCCCTGAATTTGGACTAGGGAGAACTGTTGTCAACCATGCATAACGTGCACCCACAGTGGGCAGTTTAGACAGCAGGGTCTCTGCACTGGCCCCAAACGCTACAGTACAAAGCTACTCTAACCAAGGTTGAAAGCAGCACCAATCTATGGGCATAAGCATAAATACTTAGATAATGATTTGAAAACATAACCAATTAGAAAACACCAATAGGTTATCCCTTAAAGCCTATGCCTGTGACTTCCCTTACCATGGATTTTTAGCGTGATTATAGTACCGAGATCACTTAAATCTTCCCGTGGAGCAGATGTTACTCCTTAACAGTCTCGCCACTATTGTTCCAGTGGACACAGTGTCCTGTCGTGTCTGTGCTGTGCCATGTGGCACACTTCTAACTGGCAGCGGCTTCATACTTCAGGGTCTAACACTGATGGTTTTTATCCTTTGGAATTAATTTGTGTACAGAGGGAGAGGAGAGTTCTGGTCCCTGTGCTCTATGCAGATCTCCAGTTTTCTCAACATTATTTGTCATAGATGTCATCTTTCCTCCAAAGTGAATTTTTGACATATTTATAAAAATAATCAGATGCCTATAGGTGTATGGACTTATATCTGCATCCTCAACTCTATTCTATTAACCAGCACTCCTGTAACATGCTGTTTTTACTACAAATAGTTTACTTTGTAATTTAACATTAAATCAGAAATAATGATGCCTCAATTAGTATTTTTATTCCCCAGGATGGTGTTAGATACCAAGTCTTCTGTATTTCCATAAATTTTAAGATTTTTTTTATTTCAATTTCTTCAGAGAATTGTGATCAGTATTGCACTGAATTTGTAGATTGGTTTTGGTACTATGTCAAAATTACCAACTCTAAGTTAATGATCCCTGATCAAAATGACTCTGATGAAATTCCAGATGATTGATTCAAAATAATGATTATAAATATGGTAAAAAATAACTCAAAAAGGACCGAAATATTTTCCATGAGAACACATATAGTTGAATGAAATGAGGGAGATAATCCACAATATTAAAATAGAACTTAGTAAAGACTTATAAATGTGGATGAAAATCCAAACTGAAATGATTACAAACATGAAAAATAAAGTAGATCAAATGAAAGATTCAATAGAAAGTCTCAGCTATAGAAAGGGTCATGTGAAAGATCAATATTAGCATATGAAAACAAGGGAATTGGATTCTTCAGTCAAGGCAAATGAGGCAAACTAAAAAAAATTAGGAACACAACATGCAAGAATTATCAAACTCCATGAAAGGGTTAAAAAGAAGAAAAAAAATCATTCAAAAGGCATAGAAAATATTTTCCCCCTCTTATTTTGATATATTAGTTTATTCTTTGATTTAGCAGAGATGGTTGGTTTTTCTATCTCAACCAAAGTTTCCCCTCTCCCACTCGTGGCTCCTCTCCACCAACCCACTACTCCACTGTTTCTCTTCAGACACAGGCAGGCAACCCTCCCATGGATATCAGTCAAACAAGGTATGTCAAGCTGCAATGAGACAAAGCTCCTCCTACTAAGCCTGGATGAAGCAATCCAGTAGGAGCCATAGGTTGCAAAAGGAGGTAACAGAGTCAGAGACAGCCTCTGCTCTCACTGTTAGGAGCCCCACAAAAAGACCAAGTTATACAACTGTAACATATATTCAGAGGCCCTAGATCAGTCTCATGCAGGCTCCCTGGTTGTCAGTTGATTCTCTGTGAGCCTCTATGAGCACAGGTTAGTTGTGTGATTTCTTGGGGTGTCCTTGATCACCCTGATACTTATAATCTGTGGTCCCCCTCCTCTTCAGGATTCTTCAAGTCCTGCCTAATGGTTGACTGTAGATCTCTACACCTGTTCCCTTCAGTTCCTGGGTGAAGCATCTCTGAAGACAATTGGGCTAGGCACAAACCAATGAGTACAGCAGATTAGCATTAGAAATCAGAAATCATTTCACTGACTGCTTTTTCTGTTCATGTTTGGGTCTATTCTAGGTCTCTATAGTATCCTACCTCTAGGTCTTGGTCCTTAGTGGTGAGCTCCCTCTCAGGGTATGGGTCTCCAGATGGGCCTATCTATCATTAGTTGGTCACTCCCAGAATTTCTGTGACATTAGGAAAATTTTTGTCAAACTAATGGAGCTAGAAAATATCATCCTGAGCGAGGTAACCCACACCCAGAAAGACAAAGATGAGATGTACTCACTCATAAGTGGATATTAGCTGTAAAGTTAATGCGACAATCCACAGACCCAGAGAAGCTAAGTAACAGAGGGCTCCAGGGGTAAGGGAATGCATGGATCTGACCGTTAAGGGAAAAAGAACAGACATTGTCAGTGCCAGTGGACAGGACAGGGTGGCCTGGAAGGGAGAACAGAGATAGGATCAGGTTGTGGGAGGAGGAGATAGGATCAGGTTGTGGGAGGAGGAAAGGAGAGACAACTGGAATCCAGGGGGCATCTCTGGGATGAGCTAAAAACCTAGAGCAATAGAAACTCCCAGGATCCTATAAGGGTGTCCACAGCTAAGACTCCTAGCAATGGGGGATGTGGAACCTGAACTGGCTATCTCCTGTACCCAGCCAAGACTTCCAGTGGAGGGACTGGGACACCAAAACAACCACAAACCCTTCAACCTATAATTTGTCCTGCCTATAAGACGTACTCGGTTAAAGAAATATTTTCATGGTATCATTGAATAAAATTTCTCAAGTTGGGAAAGAGAAGCCCATTTAGAAACAGGAGTTTCAAAGAAGAAAACAGACTACAGAACAAAGTTTGTTGGAAACCACAAAACAGAAGAATCAAGTCACATGCAAATGTGAGCCCAAAAGAATAACTCCTGACTTTTCAACCCAAACCTTGAAAATAGGAAAGACTTAGAGTAATGTCTTTCAAACTCTGTAAGGCCCCAATTGCCAACCCAGGCTAACATACCCAGCAAAGCTTTCATAATGGAAAGTTAAATAACAACTTTCCATGATGAAACAGATTAAAGGAAATGATGATCAACAAGTAACCTTTATAGAAGTCCCTGGGTGGAACACTGTCTGAAGAGAGTCAATCACTCAGCAGACTACAGGAGGGAAATAAATGATGTTATGACATTCATTACATAAGAAAGTCTCAAATGCTACAAAATCACACACTTTCTATAAAAGTACTGAATATCACTTATCTTAGTCCATCTATTAAAAGACCCAGACTATCAGACTGCATTAAGAAAACAGAATCCTTCCTTTCAATGCCTCTAAGAAACACATATAACGCTAAAGAAAAACACCATTTTAGGGTGAATGGATTGACAAACAAAATTATTTCAAAAAAATAGAATTAGAAACCAATCAGTCATTGCTATTCTTATATCTAAAGACACAGGCTCCAGATCACTTCTCATCAGAGAACACAATGAGGGTTAGTTCATAGTGATTAAGGGCACAATCTACTAAGAAGGAATCCTAATTCTAAAAAATAAATGTGCACCAAATACAGAACCAGTTTCACAAATCAAATACAAATGGATTTTAAATCACGTATTTAACCTCAACACTGTAATAGTGGGTAACATCTGTATCACATTATTTGACAGATTAACTGCACAAAACATTAATAAAGAAACACTGGGATTAAATAAGATCATAGAGTAAATGAGTCAAATAGACATCTACCAAGATTTCATCCAAAAACCAAAGAATACATCTTCCTTTCAGCATCTTGTGGACCCTTACCTAAAACATCACATATTAGGACCCAAATTAACCAAAATACAGAGACAGGATTATCAAATTAATAAAAATCGGTGGTGAGAAGAGATATATTACAACATACACTGAGGAAATCCAGAGAATCTTGGATAAGAACTTGAAAATCTATATTCCACTAAATTAAAAGGTCTAAAAGAAATGAGTTAATTTCTAGATGTCAATGACCCTACAAAAATTAAATGAAGGTGAAGTAAACATTTATACAGATCTATGAAAACTAATGAAATGAAAGCTGCAAGTAAAAATATCCCAACTAAAAAATAGCCTAAGGTCAGATGGATTCAGTACAGAATTCTACCAGATCTTAAAGAGGAACCAACTCCAATACTTCTCAACAATTTTATTCTTATAAAATAGAAAAATAATCACATCTAAACTCCATTTGTTAAGCTGATATGACCCTGATAACCAAATCCAGACAAAGTCCCAACAAGAGACTTAGAGCCCAATTTCCTGACAAAAAAAGATAAAGACATTCTCAATAAAATAGCTACAAATTGATTTCAAGCACATATCAAAGAATACTCACTATAAATAAAGCCTATAAAGGTGGCTTTATTTTAGGGATGTGGGGATACATAAGTAAATCATTAAGCATAATTCATTACATACCTGGACTCAAGGACAGAAATCATACAATTGCTTCAATTGTAGAAAAGGCCTTTGACAAAATCCTTCATTCCTTCATGATAAAGACCTTTTGGCTAGGGATGACAGAAACATAACTCAATATAATTAATGATTTCTATAACAAACCAATGGCCACCATTATTATCTCAGATGGAGAAAACTGAAGCCATGCCCATTAGGATGAGGAACAAGGCAAGGGTGTCCAGCTTTGTCACACATACTCAGAGCAAGGAGATATAAGAAGGAAAGAAAAACGATACAAATAATAAATGAGGATGTCAAATGATCCCTATTTGATAAATTCATGATTGTATGTTTGAAAGATGCCCCCAAGGAGTCTAACAGGAAACTCTCGGGTCTGACAAACACTCTCAGCAATGTTGCAGGTTAACAAATTAAGACACCTTCATTACAGTAGCCCTCTAGTAAACCAAAGACAATCAGAGTGAGAAAACAAAACAAAAAAGAGAAAAGCAAACAAACAAACAAAACAGAGAAGTACTTACATTCACACTAACCTCAAAAATATATATCACAGAATAAACCTAAATAAGGAAGTGGACCTATACAATGAAACTTTTAAACACGAAAGAAATTGAAGAAGGCACCAGGAGATGAAGAGACCTCTCATAGCCAGAGGTTGGCAGAATTAATATTGTGAAAATGATGATGACTTTTAAGTTGAAAGTTGTATTAAATAACTATGGATTTGTAAATAATTTGAAGAAATCCGTAAAACAGATCCTTTGTACATTTTATTCATTTCACCTCAATTCTAGCGCTGCATAAAAACCACAGTTGAGGTGATGCAAATGAGACATGTCCTCCCCAGAGGCTCGGGCATTTGAACACTTGGTCCCTAGCTGGTAATGCTGTTTCGAGAGATTTAGGTGATGTAGCATGTCTGGAAGAAGCTGTAACTTCTCCAGTTCCTTTAAGATTTGCGTTTGTTTCCTGAAGCTCTTGAAATTGAACACAGGCTTTGTGCCTGCTGCTCCATTACCTGGCTCCCTAGACCACCTTTAAAATTGTTTAAGTTGTTCATTTGCCAAGGGGCATCTGGGCTGATTCATATCTTTAATTATCAGAAATAAAGAAGCCATTAAATCTGTACATGGGTATTTGTGTAACTGCCACACTTACTGTTATTCAGATGAGTGTGTTACACCATTGTGCTGGGTAGGACGGTAGTGGCATGTGTCGAATAGATGAGCTGTTCCTATTTCACATTCTTTCCAGCAATGCATAAGGTGTGCTCATTTTCTCTGCATATTTACCAACAATTAATGCCTTATTTTATTTTGATTTCTCCATTCTGATATCTCCCTGCAGTATTAAGGCACGTTTTTCCTGATAGAAAGAACAGTGAATACCTTTCCATTTGTTCAAATTCTCAGTGTCTGCTCATAACTTATACTCATTTTGTAATCGGGAAGATTGTCTGTTCACTTTAAGTAGGAACATATTTATATAGTCCACCTAATGGTGATTTATAAGACAGGAGTATTTTCTTCTTATGAGTAATCATTTTTCTAGTCACATAAATAAACATCAAAGTAACTAAGATAGCCAACTTCTTTCTCGTTTACTCTTTGGGGGAGCCACCACCTGGGTCCCAATAAATACTCAGATACACTTTTTGTTTCTTGTAAATGTTAAGCCTGTAAATAAGCTTGGTTTATTTCCAGTCAGTTTTTCTTAACTTAAATTATCCCATTTACCTTTTGCCTCTGGGCTACTATCATTCTCTATTCTATACACTTTTCTTTACTTCATATTTAATTTCTGGTTGTGTATCTAGGTGTCTGGTCCCTAATGTCCTTCTCTTCTTTTCATTTTCTTCCTCCTTGATCTTATCCTCCCAGATTTCTTCTCCTATTTATTCTCTCTCCCCCTTAGGCCGTCTATCCATCCTTTCTCCTGAAATCCTACTACCTGTTTTACTCTTTATCAAACCAATCAGGTATTTTAGGCAGGCACAGTAACACAGCTTCACAGAATTAAATGCAATCTAAAAGAATGCAACACATCTGTGCATCATTAAACAGATGTTCCACAGCATTAATAAATGTAACACATCTTAAAATAATATTCTACAACAACCAGAATGTCAACTGTTCATTTTACCAATCAGTTTTGTTTCAAGTCTATAAAGTTTTAGATTAACTCTAGATCTTTGAGATTTGTGTGATTTTTATCTATAACTTTCACTGCATCATTTACTTTCATGGTTCTCTTTGAGTTAATTTTTATATAATGTTGGTTTTTGTTTGAGTTCATGTCCCCACTGTGGATATACAGTTTGTCTGACACCATTGCTAAATAAAAATATTCTTCCTAGATCTATTCATTTGCCTACAAA
>JAQHUG010000004.1:4556141-4576928 GCA_028555095.1 Dicrostonyx torquatus
GGGATGGGAGCCTGTGTCTACTTCTGCTTTCAGCTCTAGGACCCCACCTGGTGCAGACCCGTGCAGGCCCTGTGCAGACCCGTGAAGACCCGTGTAGACCCGTGCAGGCCTTGTGCAGACCCGTGCAGACCCGTGCAGGCCCGTGCAGGCCTGTGCAGAGCCGTGTAGACCTGTGCAGACCTATGCATGCTGCCTCAGTCTCTGAGAAGTCACAAGTGTGCAGATCACATTGATTTAGACGGCATTGTTTTCTCGATATCCTCAATCCCCTATGGCTCTTACTGCTTTCTTACCCTTTCCTTCTTCCTCTTCTGCAGGGCTCCCTGGGTCCTGAGAGGGGAAATTTAATGGAGACACCCTATTTAGAACTTCGTATTCCAAGGTCTCTCACCCTCTGCATAACGTCTGGCTGTGGGTGTCTGTATTTGCCCCACTCTGTTGCAAGGGGACGCTTCTCCGGCACTGACCCATGAGTATGGCAAAATGTCATTAGGAGTCATTTTATTGCTGCATCACTTTTAGACCGGTAGCGTTCGGTTTTACCCTTGGTCTCTGTGCGATCTCTTGTCAGGTTCGTCGTCACCCCAGCTGTGTCATGGATGAGTTCCATGTTGTGGCATGGTTCTTAAGTGAAATCAGACATTGCTTGTTTACTCCCTCATGTTTTCTTTGCCAACATTGTATCAGCATATCCTGCATGCAGGACACCATCATACATCAAAGCGTCTGTGGCCAGTTTGGTGCTCGTGTGTCTCTTTTGGTAACCTGCAGAGTACCTTCCTGTACCAAAGACACTGGAACAGAGAGTTAAGGGACCTATGTAGGTATCAGATCCACATCTCCACGTTCACTGAGTTGTGTATGTGCTGTCTTCAGCAATGAGTACTCCCTATCAGTCTATGGAGAGCAACCTACAGTTTTGGCAACAGTCTGGGTTGTTTGAGGGTTCCTATGGGACCCATAACTCAGGTAATCCATTCCTGACACTGGAAGCTTCATTTGGTAGCCAGATGGGGTTCTGTCTCCTGAATTATTTAGTTATTTCATTAAGATTGCCTTTATATATTATATATATATATTATATATATATATAGAAAGTTTCTGCTGTATTACGTTCCCATACTACTCTTCAAATGATCAATTATATCTGTCACTGTCCATATTCCGTCCCTCATCCCCATCTTCTCTCACTACTTGATCCTCCAGTTCCCCCGATCCATCTATAAATACATTCTATTTCCCTTTGCTAGAAAGATCCAACTCTCCCTCTATAGTCTATTTATCCCTAACCACTGTGATTCTATGGATTGTAGCTTTCTTATCCTTGAGTTAGCAGCTAATATTCACAGATAAGTGAATACACAACTTATTTGTCTTACTGGGTCTCAGTTACCTCACTCGGGATGATTTCTCCTACCTCTATCCATTCCCTTGCAAATGCCATATTTTTTGTGCAAATTGTGCAAATCTACATTTTTTTATCCATTCTTCTGTTGAGGGACATCTAGGTTTGCTTCCAATTTCAGGTTATTATGGATAGGCTGAAGGCACAGCTTGAATGTGGTATGTGGTGGGGGGGTCAGAGAATAAATTGTGGGAGCCAGTTCTCTCCTACAGTGACGTTTCCAAGATCGAACTGAGGTTGTCAGGTCTGGTGATGTTTTTTCCCATCATGCCCATGCCTTCATATTTTGGCAGAAATTAAGAAAGCGTTCCTTCTATTACAGAATTTGGCATCTGCACAGAGAGTTGAATCATGGTAGTCCACTCTGAGTTGTGTTCAGTAGGGTAGAAGCCTCCCGTGTATGCAGCTAGACCTCTACTGAGAGGTGGTACTTGGGCCACCAAGCCCCTCCACCCACCCACACTATCCAGAGAAGGATTCCAGAAGATTGAATCTACACCGGAGGTGAGATCCTGTCATTCCCACCAGGCCTCTGCTATTTTTAAAGAATAATGAACAAGACGAAGCAGGATGACTCGCCCACAGCCCTGCAGGAGAGGAACAAACCTGTATGGTGTTAATGTATGGTTTGTAGAGTCGGCTCTCAAGAAAGATCAGCCCACCTGCTCTGAGCCTCCTTATAAGACTTCATGCCTCCTCTTCTGAACCTCAGGAAAGGTCCTGCATGGGGCCATCAGCAGAGAGAAGCAACTTGTCTCTTGTTTTTATGTGGCTTTTAAGAAAGTCTCCAAGGAATATGTCCAGTAACTGTCTCCCTCCTGCTTCTGAACCCTCGGTGTAAGTGTACTGAATTTGTGCTCGTGGCTCCTATGTATGGCGAGACTACGATTATGGGGTAAGAACACTTATTACCAATCCTGAGTATGTTGTTGCTGCCATGGCTGAGATCACCGTGTGTTCACTAAAGCCTTTTTCTCTTCATCTGGACATATAGTTAGAAGTTCTGTCCTGGATGTCATCGTAGTCATAGGTGGCCCCTGGTCATTAGTCACATGAAGGCAGTTTTCCACCTGGTTCACACAAACCTCCCTATAGCACCCTTCATCCTGGGGACAGAAACAGAGTGGGAATTCTGAGATCCTAGGAGATGGTACAGTCATAAGAGAGAGGTTCCTGAGGCCCTCGCTAGTTTTACGAAAGTGCTCAATGAATTCCGTAGGCCTACCTGCTGCAATGGTATGAAACAAACACCACCACATTTCCCATCACAGATCAGTTAAGACCCCACCAAGGTCTACGCACAACGCAGCAACAAGGTCAGGTAAAGCTTTCCAGATTAGCAGTGTGTCTTGACTTGGTAGCAAAGGTCAAATAGAGTGTCGCCAAAGTCTGTCATTTTTAATAAACTCACCCTGACAGAGCGTGGAGAGTCATGTCACCAAGGAATCGTCCACACAAGTCAAACTCTGTGATGACATCGGCCAATTCTGTCTGCAGGTCTGAACCCATGTAGCCCTAATAAAAAACAAAATTGAAGAAAAAAATGTTCAACCTTGAGGAAATATGGTTGATAAAAGAATAGTAAGCATATGTTTACTCTTTATTATTATGACATTTACTTTTCATCATTTTTTTCTTTGAAAATTCCACCATCTATAACGCTTTCTAATTAATTATTCTCTTTCTGCAGTCGGCCCAGTCCTTCCTCCCCTGTTTCTATCCACCCCTCTCCATCCCTTCTACTCCTTTTTCAAACTTATGACTTTATGGTTAGTTTTGAAAACCATTAAAATTCTATATATTCATGAGTACCTTGTGCTATTTTACATACATATACACAGTGTAATGTTTCAATTAGCTTAAAAATACGTGTTCCCTGAAACATTTATTTTGTTCTTGAGTCAAAAGGGTCAGAGAAAGCCTTTCAGATAAGGAAATTGGCTCAGTGTAAACATCGAAGTCTTCTTTTATATTAAGACAAGCTTAGAGATGTCAAACTTACCTCAGAAGGAAGCTGACTACAGAATTTGTATGATCTTTTTTTGTTTTTTTGTTTGTCTTTGTTTTTTGTTTTGGTTTTCAAGATAGGGTTTTCGTCCTAGCTGTTCTTGAACTAGCTCTTGTAGACCAGGCTGGCCTCGAACTCACAGAGATTCACCTGCCTCTGCCTCTCGGCGTGCACCACGACTGCCCAGCAAGAATTTGTATGATCTTAAGGGGAATGTATGTTCTCCTCACTTTAGTGTGGCTGTAGAAACAGGAGACAAAGGACATGGACTGAGAGTTAAGGCACCTTCTTCCACACAGAGAGCAGAAGATCGGGCTTGATACCAACTAGAGACTAGTCTCAACTCCCATTTTTCTCTTCCGAATAAGATTTCTCGCTCAATTATACCATCCATTACCTTCCACTATGGGTTTGATATGGAAGGGAAGTCTCTTAACCCTTTAAAGATCCTGGTTTTGGTTCTAAGGAGGCAGAGAAGCTTAAGGAACACCTGAGCATCCCGAGACTCCATTTGACTTGGGCTAAGAACATGCCTTTCCTGTAATGATGCATTGGGCAACATGAGAGCTTTCCATGTACACAGTATGCATATACACACACCCTTCTTCAAACAATGCATCTAGCAACCTCTTAACAACTCAGTACCTTTCCCTGAATGAAGTTACACAAGCACCTCACTCTGAATAATAGAATAAGCTTCACCTCCCCCTAACAACCATCGAACTTAATTAATTTAAAGTAATACTTCACTTGTGTTCAGGTACAGCGTGGGGTTAACAATCTGTCCCAGACAGTCATGTACAATGAGGCAAAATGGTGTCCCCAAGTGAACTTTTAGGAAGGGTGATCTGCTTGCCATGTTATACCTACACATAACTGGATAGGAATATGATCAAGATAAGACAAGACTGCAGGACAGGAAACGATTATATCACATAAGCTGTCAGTCAAAATAGAGAACCCCAGAGACCATACCTCTTAAGAACAAACTCATGCTTCTCTTGAATTCCATAAAAGCAAACCCCAAGCAAGAGTCATACTCATATAGCCAACTGCCGTTCCTGACAGTGCATTCCTTCCTACCCTGTACTATGATTTCACGTTGAATAAAGTATTCTTGATATCTTTGCAACCTGTGTGCATCTTTATTCAAATCTTGGAAAAGATATCAGGCACTTGGAAACACCTGCCAGATTCGAGCATGACTGTCTGAAATCTTGGCTCGTGTCCCTGGAAGTATGAGAGTGTTCTGTGGAGGTTGTAAGACAGAAGTTTGTGTTTGGTGTCTGGAAAAGTCCACCACTTGCCTGCACGCGTTAAGCTAGCTTCCTTTTTCTGTCTCATCTATACACATAATCCGTCTCTGCAGACGAGCGTAGCAACAGAGCTGTTCGAAGAAAACATTAAGATAGGGTAATGATTCTGTCTCCAACAGTGGACCCCAGATAACTTCCCACAATGACCATCCGTTCTGTTTTTATCTTAAATAAGGTCACTTGAGCAGCCGCAGCAGATGGCCTTGGGGGTTAAAGGACCACAGGTGGTAGGTACCTAGGTCCTGTATCAGAGCAGAAAACAACACCTTCTGCACAAATGCTCAGCTTTGCTCAGTGAGGGGGGAGTAGGCCTTTTCCTTGTTAATCTTCTGGAATCTAGATATGGTTTATTACAGCAGTTGGGCGACACTGTCTAATAAAGACCTCTTTATCAAGTTTTATAGATGTAATGGAAAGGGGTATTTTCTTTCTGGGTTCTCATAATCATGTAAAACGTGTCTTCAGGAAAGGAGAAATGTATAGAGGAATCATATTTCCCCTTGGAGCCTTTCTAAGGGTCTGTAAATTGAGAGACATTGTGTAAACACACATGTCAAATAAGGAATTTCCTACTAGTCAGAGAAAACAACAGCAAGAGATGACCCCTGACTTTAGGGTGCTCACAATGGTGGGACTATTGTATATCCACTTACGGAACTAAATTAATAAAAGTACTGAAACGTTCCCAGATCTCTACCAAAATGACTTATGCAGGTGCAGGTTAAACAAAATACAACACAAAATTAGAACTAGTTTCAGGATTAACTTTTACCATACGTCAGCACAATCTTCTGAGCAGCCGGTAAGCAGTCATAGAGCTGACGCCAGAAAGAAAGGAGAGACTATCTAAATAAAAAAAAAAAATTTTAATCAGTGAAGAACATTGATCTCTTTCCCAGGACATCCAGAAATCACGTACCTATATGGGATTAATGATCTCTTGACCTGAGCAGAGTTTTAAGGTTGCTATGAAGTAGTTAAAAAAACTAGACCCATCCTGACAGAAAAGTCGACTTCGAGCTAATTCTCATGTTTGGCTTCTGCTCTACCGGTGGTGATGTTGTATTTAGTCTGTGCCTGAGGGACTATTAGCAGCCTCCATAACATCTTGAGCAATTACCATCAAGGGAATCCATTGTTTGTTCTTCCTCCTTATGCAAATCACAGCCGAAACTCTATCTGCATCGGGAATCTTTTCCCTTGCAGGGATTCCTATAAAAGGAAACAATCTCATGTCAGCTGCTGGGCTAGGCTTTCGTCAGTCCAAAGCTGAAAACACGGGCTTCAGCTCCCACCACATTTGAAAGTGTTATTCTGTCTTATATTCCACTGGGGATTTTGAATTTACAATTTTGTCCCTAGAAACTTAAAGTGGCAAATACTAAGGTAACTTCTTTTCTTGATACTATTAATCTGTGACCACACATAACTGCCAGTAGTGTCTTGAACAAGAGGGGCTGTAGAAACTCTATAATCCTTGCGTAGAAAGAAGACTAGCTAAGTCAAATGGGGAGGAAGGTTAGCAGGCATTCAGTGAGAATATTGTATGTAGTGCTTTCATATGACGGCGAAATGCTTTAGCTATGTATTGTCCACCGAAAACCCAAATAATTATTTTATATGGGTGCCAAAAAATCTGGGATGAACACAGGAACACTGTTTCGAAAATTGTGTTGTTGTGGTTGTTTGGAGTTTTAGTCCGCACATACACTAAAGAAACATGTTAAAATTTTACTATCTTTAAGTTGTGAAAAATCAACATCATATGGCAAGATAAAGACTAACCCGAAACCCATTTAACATTCTCCTGTATCCAGTCTACAAACAGAGGCAGAACAGGGACCACATCTCAGAAGAAAAGAGGATAAGCACACTGAATTAAAATAATGTACCCTGGATTCAGCATCTTCATTGTGCACTGAGGCCTGGAGTTAGCATCTGTGACCAGGGGCCACTTCTACTCTGCTGCTCCATGGATCTCCTCCAATTCATCCTTTGCACTGTGGATCTCTACCAACTCATCCTTTGTACATCAGGAGGGCTTTCTGCAGCTCAGAAATACAGAGCATAGGTAGTTCCTAGGGGCCTCCTGGAACCTGCTTTCAAGGGCTATTCAAAAGGCTTTACTTCCCCTCGTTTAAAGCAAATGTCTTTTCCTCTAGTGTCTGAAACTCCCTTGTTAATAATTAATTTGACTTCTGGCTAACTCAATATAAAAAGGTTGCTTCTGTTTCTTCTTGGAATTTAGGGCTAGCTAGATCTGCAGCAACTGCCCTTGTCCCGGAACAATCTCCCGGCCCATCTCCTACTCCCATTGTTCCTCCTTCATCATTGTACTGAGTAATTCTCATCCTGGATTCAACCTCCAGCATCATGAGCTCCGATGCGGGCTTTTCCCCTGTGTACTGTCTGTCATTACTCTCCTCATGTTCCCATCCCACAGAGAAAATAAAACTAAGAATGAAAAGACAAGGTCTGCCAAAACTCATGCCAATCTCCCTTCCTCTTCTCTCCTTATCTGAACTAGCACAAACACAATGTCTTCCTTATGATCCTTGGTCATCCCCTAATGAGAGAGCTAGGCACAACGAATCTGCACTACTCTTTCCTGATGTCTATTCCAGTGCCAGCGTCATAAGAACATCTCTGTGAAAAAACAGCACCACCCAGGTCAGCTGCCCAGTGTGCACCCCCACCGCACCTACCCGATCAGTCAGAACCTCTACTTCAAAAGCCTACATTTACCTTCTCTTATGACTCAGCCTGTGCGTCTGTTGAAAATACTAAGAAGGCTCTGTACGGAAAGAGCTTGATTACAGCCTTGCAAACCCAGTGCTAACAGAATTTTTAGAATCAGGTGAGAAATGCCAACTACTTTTCTTACCAGTCTCGAGAACACGTGGATTAGCTGCCTACATGTTACTCTAGAGCAAGCTCCGTGAAAACATGCTAAGCCTTTCATATTTAATGTATGGCTAATAGCATCTTTCTCAAGATTATGACACGGAAAAATACCACAGAATTGTTTGTTTCAGTATCAAGTATTTATCCAACCATGACGTCCTCACGCATCCCTCAACCTCTAGCTCTTACCACTACTCAAAAGTTCCCAAAGGAGACCCCAGAAACCTCAGTGACAGCCTTCACTAAATACCAGTGTCTTCTAGGCTCTTTGGGGACCTAGTTCCCTTTCAACAATTGTGCCTTCAGCCTTGAGAGGTGGACACTGAAGACTCAGGAAAGAGGTGAGGTCACAAGCAACAGAGCACAGCAGCAGAGAGCAGGCAGGGATTTAGAGTCCTGCTCTCTCGCCCATTGAGCTGAGCGACTTAGACAAACCACCTCACACCTTTTTGTCTCAGTTTCCCCAGTTGTGTGATAGGGGTATTACAATCTTTTTTTTCAATGAGTTGTAAGAAATTAATCAGTTATATAAAATGCTACCTCTGCAGGAAGAAAGGAGACGGTGACTAGGATGCTACAGATGGACTATGATACGAATATGCATATGTGAAAAATGAAACCAAAATCTGAATCTTCTCTCCATCAAAGACAACCATCGGGGGAAGATAGACAGGAAGAAAGCAACTTTATTGTAAAATATGTATTAAAACGAAAGTGATGTGTATTACATCAATCTTCTGGACAATTATGAAGACAGAAAAAAATGTCAGCCTCCCCTAAACCTGTCCCCAAACAAACAGGATCTAGTTCCCAAGGAGAAGGACACCAGGAATCCACCAGCATTTATCCACTCAGCTGGAGGCTAGACTGGGCATGAATACTAGTTGTTTTACTTAAGAAAAAAGGGTGTCTTTATTTTTATGGGAGGGGGCGGTTCTGGCATGAGAAGTCAGCCACCTTAGCTCTGCAATGAAAGGGTCATAGGGACCTTTCTCTTTCAATGGTCAACTTTCAAGAAGCAGCTCCAAAACCCATGAGGGGATCTCTTTATTAAATCTTATTTAACCTTAATCTTTAAAAAAAAAATCTTACAATGGCATGTTTATCTAAAGTAAGCGCTGTGTGAAAAGGAAGGTTGTTTCTCTTCATGTCTTCACAGGAAAGCAAATGGGTCTTTGCTTTACAGTATCACCTTTACAATAGACTTGGTTCAAACAGAAGCAAAAACTCCTGAGAAGAGAACCACCACAGAGCCTCAGGAGGCCTGTCAACGTGCCATCAATCCAATGTCTAGAAACATACCAATAATGAGCAGTCAGAGTACCTGAAAGAAATTGAGACTATTGAATTAACAAAGGTGAAAACTCTTTGGGGAAAATTACCACTAAAATGGTACCAAAGAACAGTATTCCTGACAATCCTTATCCATGCATGACAAGCCCTGGACACTGCGGTGAGAAAGGCACAAACCTGGTCACTTCCCCGAGCAGTGCACAGCCTGAGAAGGCATCCCGAAGGAGCAGTGACAGTTTGTTTTCCATGGCACCTCGGTTGCTCAGAACTAAATTCAGGCGTTAGTGATGGATTGCACAAAAGATTGATGCTAGGTCAGACTTCAGATATCTGCACCATGGTAGTGTGATGCTAAGTTTTGAGTACTTTGGGGTCTCTTACTCATTGTCAAATCACATTTCACAAAGATAGCACAAGATTAAAAACATCCAAAGGCCCATTCTATTGGAGGTTGAACTGAATTTATTTTTGTACTATCAGGTAGATGTTTTTGTCCACCCTTGAATGACTTAGAAATGGGCCAAGACAGCAGCAGATATTAGATGGAAACTTTCAGAGATATTCCTAACAAAAACAACAACAAATATTGACCTTCCAATCAGAACTTGGCCATGTGGTTGTGTCTTCCGTTCCCCATTTTTATAACTACTATAAATATATCAAGCTCTATGTGTTTGTCAGTTTCCCATTACTGCAATAAACACATCAGGTAGCTAACTTTCAAGAAAAACATATTGTGATAAAGACTGTGACTCCTAAGACAAGACCATGGACTTAATCTAATTATAATTAAAAATTTTATTGGTTAACTGTGAGTAGGATGAACAACCTCTGTGTCAAATTTGAGATTTACTGGGAAGAGGGTTGAGGGTAGGATTTTTAAAAGGGAATCCATAAGAAGACTTTAATACCTGTGCAAACAAGCAAGAAGTGATCTGCTTTGCCAGTTAAGTGTTAAGACAACTCAAATGGCGAAGAGTCCAGCCTGCGGATGGTTCCATATCCAACTCCATTCATCTAGACATGGATTCGAGAGTTTCCCAGACTCACCCTGAGCTCCACTGGTGCCTTGATCCCTTCCCACACCTTCAGGTGTGTAATGACATGAAATATCGGTTGGTTTTGCTTCATACTCCTTTCTCACATTTGGTGGAGTTATAAAAACAGTGAATAAAAAGCCTACAAAGTTTAAGAAACTTTCCTAGCTTGTTTGTGGGGATGAACAGACGCCACAGTGGCTCTCAGCTACATACTGAGCCCTAGCCTGTGTTCTCAATCATCAACTCTTCATCAAAGCTTTGTTAGGGGAGACAGCCACCCTCTCTCTAAGCACAGGAACTGACAGCACATTCCTAGTTCTGCCTTTGGCTTTCACAGATTCATCAACAAATATATTTCCCTTCTTCTAGGTTTTTAACTCCCAAATAACCGAGTGATGTTGAAAACTTCTTTATTTTCTCTTTTTGGTATATTTCCCTATATATGTGCTTGGTATTTTTAAAATATTTTAAAGTCAAGTACTGTTAATAAGAACACAAAATCAGGATTCAGTGTTCAAATGCACAGACGATATTAAATCCTTACTTGAGACCAAAAGATTTTATTCAATCTGTCACAGTTTTCTGACTTCTAAGGTTGCTAACATTCCTGCAAACCCTATGACAGGCTGTGTACGCTGACTGAAGATTTTATAAAGGTTAGGAAGATTTCTATTTTTATGTCACTTGTACCAACTTATCTGCAGCTGACTCGTGTAAAACATATAGTCTGTCTTTGCCGAGTGACTATTAAACTGAGAGAGGCCATCTGTAAATATGAATTGAGTGGCTGATTTGAGATAACATTGTGCATGAGTTTTTGCACACGTGCAGGCATGTATCAGTTGATTTTGGAGCATTTATAACAGCATCATTGCAATATGTCATGAGAGAATATTGGCTTAGAACAAGCTGTTGTGCTTGTACACCAAAATGTCTAAAACACACATCATTGTACAAGGATAGGCTCGTGTCTTCCTATGCAGAAATTCGTTCTGTGTGTTCTTATAGGAAGAGCTAACAACGGCTGATATATAAAATGCCTGTTCATGGCTCAGAATGCATCTCCCCTGCTTCCATTCCCAGAGGTCCAATCAGCCCGAGCCCTAGCATGCTGGCTCCCACTCGTTAGCACACAGAGCTGGAGAATGATTAGTGCCATCTGGGCACAGGTTGCTCGATGATCACTTTTAACAAAGCCACATGTCAGGCACATTGAGTGGTTTTTTTTGTTTTGTTTGGGTTTTTTTTTTTTTTTGGTTTTTCGAGACAGGGTTTCTCTGTAGCTTTGGAGCCTGACCTGGAACAAGCTCTTGTAGACCAGGCTGGCCTCGAACTCACAGAGATCCGCCTGCCTCTGCCTCCCAAATGCTGGGATTAAAGGCGTGCGCCACCACCTCCCGGCAACCTTGAGTGTTTCTGCCTCCTTGTTCTCCCTTTTATTTTAGCATAGCATGATTCATCCAGCATCTAAGAAAACATAAATCTTTTAAATGGTTGCCTCCTGACTGTGCTTTGTATGTCCCATTTTTACATTGTCCATATTAAAAATTAACATAGCTTATTAGAAGACAAAAGATTTTTTAAGAATTAGAGAGAAAACTAGTTGGTTTTCTTTGGGGTCTATTTTTTCTGGGCTTCAAGATTATTCATTATACTCTGTCTTCCAGCATAATTCTAATAAGGTAAGATTTTCAGTCGCCAAGTGAAAGAAAGCCCCTTCTGCCTGGTTTGCCACGTGGGAGCACTCTGAAGTGATTCCGTGTCGGGAAAGACGCCTACGAGGTAGGTAAGAAAGCTGGAGTTCTTACTGCTGTCTTCATGTTATGCACGTGCTAGAACATGGCACAAAACTGACCAGTGACTTTTTACAGAATTGTATTCATTCATCTTGAAGCATCTTTATAGAAGACAGTTGTGTGACTCTGTCCCTAGGGAGGTGTGAATAGAACATCTACTCTCTAGCAGGTCCGATCATGGCAAACATGGCTTTTGCAGACTTTGCTCATTCCCCGTTCCCTCTGCCTTGACAAAGACTGTTAGATTACATTCCTAAAGCTAGGCACCAAGGTCTACTTCTTTCTCCTGAGGTTGACTCACCACCAAGGCACAGCCATCAAAGAAATGAAGTCCAGGAATCAAAAGCTTCTTTTTGAGTTACCCTAACCAGCATGACCAGAGTTGAGCAGCCCATCCTAACACAGGGGGTCCCCTTTTTCCTTTATAAGCTACCATCTGCCTATGGGCCATCTCTGTCTCGGCTTTATTCAGAGACAGTCCTTTGTCCCTCTGGAGAAAATACTCAGTTCGCCCTCTCCCTTGTTCCTCTTCTCCCTCATCCTCTATTTCCTATCCTTGTCTCTTATTCCCTGTCCTTTGTCCGTCTCGTACAAAAAGATAGCCTTTGTGCTGAGACCTTCGTCTGGGGGTGTCTTGTGCCAACTTTGAGGTCCTATCAACAGACTACTTATTGTTGCTTCTTACAGGAATATGGCTGAGGGGTTACTTACAGGAACAGAAATGACTCACCAAAAGTCTACCCCAGCATGGGCAACAATTTAAATAAAAAAAAAAAACAGGAGGAGGGGCTGGAGAGATGGCTCAGTGGTTAAGAGCATTGCCTGCTCTTCCAAAGGTCCTGAGTTCAATTCCCAGCAACCACATGGTGGCTCACAACCATCTGTAATGAGACCTGATGCCCTCTTCTGGCCTGTAGGCAGACACACAGACAGAATATTGTATACATAATAAATAAATAAATACTAAAAAAAAAAAACCAGAAAACACAGAACACACTACACATCCTGTAGGCCACTCAAAAGGTTGAAGAGTATCATCTGTAGATAACTAGATCTCAGTAAGGTTTCTATGGCTGTGATGGAACACCATAACCAAAAGCAATGTGGGTAGCAAAGGGTTGATTTGGATTTGCTGCCACAGCACTGTTCTTCAGTGGAGGGAGTCAGGACAGGAACTCAAGTGGGGCAAGGACCCTGGAGCAGTTGACACAGAAGCCATGGAGGTGTCCTTCTCACTGGCTTGCTCAGCCTGCTTTCTTATAGAACTCAGGACCACCAACCCAGAAATGGTACCACCCACCAGGAACTGCGCCATTCTCCATTTATCACTAATTGAGAAATGTCTTATAGCTAGATCTCATGGAGGCATCTCCTTAACTGGGGCTCCTTCCGGTCTGATGATTCTAGCATGTGTCAAGTTGACACATAAAACCTGCCCGTACAGTACCTGAGTTGGTCTGGGCCTCTTCAAGGTGGCTCAGCTGATCTCTGCACCTTTCAGGCCGCTTGGCAGGTCAGAGTGTCTCTCAGCAATTTGTAACGCTATATACACGTGTGGAGGGAGGAGCCTGGTGAATCTGGCTAATTTCAGCCACTTGCTGAAGCTATTTTGCGTTTTTCATTTCCTGAGAATAACAATCTTCTCTGCAGGATGGAATGTTTCACTCCCCTTTGGAACACCCTGATGTTTACCTTCTTGTAAACATCCTGTGTCTTAATGGGCTCCCTCTGTAGGACTCTCTTCTCCATAAACACATCTTGTCTTAAAATATCTTATTTCAACTTCCTTTCAATACCTGGGTGTTAAGCATCTTCCCTCCAAAATGGAAGGTTTTAATCTCAAAGGAAACTGCTACAAAACAGAGATGATCCAAGTATGTTGACCAGCATTCTCTGGGGGAAACCAGCAGTTCTCAAACCCATGGTTTGCAAACCCACTTCCCTATCATGATCTTCATTTTGGGTGCAGGTCACAGTCATGGCACAAGATGGATTCAGATATGTTCTACATATGCTACATTCTGAGCTCCAGGACTACGAAGGGGTGAGTAACTTGGCCATCCTCTTCTCGTGAACAGAAGCACAAAGACACAACCAACCCCACAAGAACAATCACATTCTCTACTAGATATTTTATTGGTCACATCTGTTCATATTCCTAGATCCTGTGGCCAGCCTGTGTCACTGAAGCAGGGTATTCTACTCCTTTATATGCAGGTGGATCTACTGAAAAAATAATCAAGTGTAGTGTGGTTCTAAAGGGCTGGTAGGGTTTGATATGGTCTGTGTCTCCAAGAGGCTCTCTGAATTTAAAGGGTAATGTTGAGAAGTGCTCAGAGGTGAATCCTCATAGGAGGGCTATAGTTAATGAGGAGCATGAGAGAGTTTCCCTTGAGCTTTTCATGAAAGGATTACAGTAAGAGGAGAATGATGCCCCTTCCCCCATTTGCTTTCTGGATGAAACTGTAAATTCTCAACCTGAAGTATGTTCTTGCTGTCCTCGGGGGGCCCCCACCAGAACCAGGCTGATGCAAATGTCTGTTGTAGGGAGGCCACTTGTCCATTTCCTAACTACGCAGACTCCCAAAATAATCACACAGAAACCATATTATTTAAATCACTGCTTGGCCCATTAGCTCTAGCTTCTTATTTGCTAATTCCTACATCATAATTTAACCCATCTCCATTAATCTGTCCATCGCCACAAGGTCATGGCCTACCAAAAAACTCAGCACATCTGTCTCCGGCAGTGGCTCCATGGCTTCTCATCGACACTGCCCTTCTTTCTCTCAGCATTCAGTTTAGTTTTCCCCAACTAGCTCTGTTCTACCCTCTACTCACAGCATAGGGAGGGGAATCCCACATGAAATGTCATGCCTTTGAACTTTGAAAACTATGTTCTAAAGAAACTTCCTTTTCTTCAGTAGTCATTCTGGGGTAATTTGGTGTAGTGACAAATAGCTAATTTGTGGTACATTGACTTATTCTTTATACTTTACTACCTGTTATTTATTCAGAAATGCATCATACTTCCTCTCGTTTTGCCTAGATTCCTGAGCTACAACAACTATATCATTGATGACATTGAGAAGCGTTTACAGTTAGTCACAAAGTAAAGTGTGCTTCTTTTAGCTCACAAGGCTTAAAACATCCTAATGGGGCAGATGTCAGGCATGCATGGAGACCTCCACCACGTCCTGCCTGCTGCGATGCATTGCATTAACACACTGCAGAGTAGCCTTTGCAGCCGCAGCTGTGGGCCTAGCTCCTTTGACACAAGTCTGTCCACTCTGCCACCTCTCGCTGTGTCTGACACTCTCTCTGTGTTACTAAGAGCCAGAACCAATTATAAGCAGCATCATGTCTTCGGTTTGTAACAATTAAGCTCACATCCCCACATCTGCTGAGGGGGATACACATTGAATTAAATAGTCAGTGATCCATTGAGCAGATAAGCCAACACCGAGTGCTAGGAAACTAATGGGATTCTACTAGAAATCTAAAATATCTTTAGGCTGCGTTCATCCTTATTATTTTCATATCGGCTTTGATACCTCACATGCAAGACTAGCAAATGGACTCGGGCCAGCCTTAGCTGGATGGTACTTTCTGAGATTGTGAAAATCATGGAGAACCAGGTTCCTGTTCAGAACCTGGAGTGATAAGACTCCCACTGCAAGTATCAGAATATGATTGTAGTTGGTCATTTCCTTTCCTCTTATGCTCTAGGGGTTAAAGATGACCACATCACAGACCATGTCCTTTTTAATTCATTTTTGTAAGTTTCAACTCTCTCTAAAGCAGTGGCTTTATCCGTAGAGGAATTCTATCTCTGAGTGACATTTTACTGGGGAGCCTTTTTTCTCAAGCTGCTCAGTTGAAACAGAAAGTGTTTTGCTCTGCTGGTAATTGCCCTAGTTAACACGAGGACCCTCTACCTCATCCAGGTCCTTGACAGGACACAAGTATCCTCTTGTAGCATTGCAACCTATGGCCTAGATGAGGAGAGGTTCTCTGAAGTAAGACTATAGCCTGGATTGCAGTAACCACATTAGACACACATCACATCCTCCAAGGAGGCGCTCATTTCCATTTGCACAGTGGCCTTTGTGACATTTCCAGAGGAGACATGAAAAAAAAAATCTCTATTCACCCCAGATACAGCATTGACCACAGACCAAAGAAATGACTCCACTTAAGTCTAGCCTGGTGAATTAATGAGTTTCTTCAGTTACTTACAAAATCATGGGCGAGGTGTCACTTACAGGAGCGTGGGTGACTCCACTGCAGTAGCAGCACTGAAAATTCACCTCAGTGCTGGAAGACAACTCACAAAGTCTGTGTCCCAGAGCTTCCCCCACCTCCAACAACTCTCAGGAAGATCCAGAAAGAATCCTGTTCAGATATTGATTACAAGTTTATAATCTTGGGAAGGGGCTGTGAATCATGTAAGTATCTTACTTCCTCAGACTCCAGAGCTCCTCTCCTACCTCCAAGAGAGAAGATAGCCAGAGAATCATGACTAAAATAATACATTAAGGCTGTTTTCTTCATCTTAAATAATTATCAAGTCCTGGCATATGTGCATGTCAAAATTTCTGTCTCAGAAAATAATAAAACCTTCTCTTCCCGTTTGACATGCACACCCAGTCCGGGGTATCCCAAAACAAGCCATGGTTCATTCGTCCTTGCTTGTCTCCACCAAAGCTAGGACTGTGTCCCATCCAGCAACATGGCACAGCAATGTAAGAAGTGTCTGTTTAGAGACATCTAATTTTGATCATGGCTGCTCACTCGACTGGTTCCTATGCACAAGCACATATACCGAAATGCAAATC
The DNA here is from genome assembly GCA_028555095.1 of Dicrostonyx torquatus. NCBI lineage: Eukaryota > Metazoa > Chordata > Mammalia > Rodentia > Cricetidae > Dicrostonyx > Dicrostonyx torquatus. The sequence goes on from JAQHUG010000004.1 coordinate 4,572,742, forward strand.
TTTATCTCGGAGCTGGTCCTTGTCTTTTTTATGCTCCCTTGGAGAGCAACACATAATCTCTGCTTTCCTCCCAAGGAAATACCAGTCCATGTTGTTGACCTTTTATTTGCTAGTAAAAATGCATAGACTGTGCCTGATAGTAAGTACTACAAAAACATTTGGGAAAGTATGGGAAGCATTTGGAGCCATTTGGTGCACAATATGTCTTGGTCTAGGCAGCATCTACTTAGTCATTCTGTCTGTTCCCCTTTAAAAATAGAGCAGGCATTGGCTTAACATACTAGTCTTCAATGGGGACTTCTGTAAATGTGTGTTCATTTGCCATGAAATGATGTAGTGTTAGATCATCAGGACTGGCTCTTTCTCATCTACAGAGTGTGCGAAACACCAGGAGGAAAACAGACTCACGAGGGGGAAAGAAGTCATTTCAATTTCCTTGTAAATGAACCATGTAAATCTGAGTTCATAACAGTAAGCGCAAACTCACTTCAGAAAACACTGCATTTTGAACTAGGGAGGTGGCTCAACAGGAAAAGCACTTGGGAGCTGAGTTCAGATAGCCAGCACTGGGAGCTGTCACACACTTCTCTAAACTCAACCCTGGTGTACACGGAGACAGTCAGAGCTCATTGGCCAGACTGTGTATCCAATAACGATAGACATAAATGAAAAAGGAGATGTTTCATAGACCAAGACATATTGTAACACCAAATGACTCCAGTTGGGTTAAATGAGAGACCCTACCTTAAAAAGTAAGGTGGTGAGTGAGCAAGCTATATAGTAAGATGCTCAATACTGATCAATTACCTACAGATATATATGTGCATCTTTAGTACATATGTATATACACAAAAGCACACATACACCACACACACTATGAAATAAAAGTAAATAAAACAATAAACACAAACACACAGATGAAGTTTTCAGCTAAGTACCAGCTTGAGTTCTCCATGTCCTGTGACTTATGCATGTGGTGTTTTCAGCAATAGGATCTTACCCTCAAGCTCTGGAGAGCAAACAAGAGCAATGACAATAAATGACATTTATTATCATAATATATATATAATATATAATTATATATAATATAATAAGTACCCTGTAATATATAGGAGGTTATATGGGACTTCACGAACCAACATCTGGAAAAGAGTAAGCTTTTATTGGCATTGGACTTTTTTTTAATAGCTTAGGTGTCTTAGGGGGATCCCAATTAAAGATTAATTCAAATTAAACTATATATGTGTGTGTGTGTCTGTGTGTGCACATATGTGTGTTCCCATATTACATATGTATAACATACAATGTCTTTAAGGAGGCTTCTACAGTGGTAGGTTTCTAGGAGGCATTCTCAGAGTTCTTTTGTGTTAGTCATCCCTCTCTGTACTCACTCCTCTACCCTGTTCTCTCATCTCTCACCCTACATAACCCTTCCTGTTTGCCTGTCGCTCTGTCATACCACCTACATTCTCTCTCCCTTCCCTTGAAACCTACTCGGTAGTGCCTTGCTCGTCCCCTGATTTCTATGGCTACTCAATTTTAAATGCACATATATAAAAATTCAAAGCTAACATCCACATATGCAAGAGAACATACTGTAGTATTTGGCTTTCTGGGTCTGGGTTACCTCACTCAAAATGATTATTTCCAGTTCCATCCCTATCCCTACGATTTTTCACTTTTCTTTACACATGTGCAATGTTTTATTGTATGTAATTACCATGCTTTAGTACCTATTTATCAGTTTCCAAGGTTGTATTCATGCTACAAGAGGAGAAAAGTCTTACCTAGTCATAAATCCTCTAAGATACAATAACAACTGGCCTGAAAAGATATAACTACTGATATACATAATGGTATGTATGCTACTTGAATCACCAATCACTTTCTGGTTGTATTTGAAGTGCATCCCAAAAGACAGAACTCCTGCTCTATACCAGATCTGAGGGCCTAGAAGAGAACCTAATGCTATTATCCTGATACATGAGCATATGCATAAACTACTCCCATGTCTAACTGCTGCCCATAGACTATGACATTTCTAAAAACTCACCAGAAAATGTTTAAAATAGATGGTGATGAATACAGTGACTCACAGATGGTCAATGTGAGGAGACTTAGAGTCTGTGGAGTAATCAGCTTTCAATTGCACATCCAGATATCCATACCACAATTCCACCAATACTGCCATCCAAGACTTGGGGAATCACTGCAGAAGGAGAAAAAGAAAGTGCCAGAGACACTGGGCACCTGTAATAAGACAGTATGTGCCACACATGCCGGGGCCATTGCACACATGAACTCATAGACACATTGTGTCTTCATACAGGAGAGTCTCAGAAGATCAACCTAGCCAAAATCCTAGTGCAGTAGGGGGCAGAGTTCAAGAAGTTCATAACTAAAGGGTATTGGCAACCAATGACTGGTAGCGATGGGTTTCCAGTTTCCTTCAAGAACGTGTGCCCCGAGGGGCTACCCATGCTCCAATGCCCATACACAGTTAGTGGAGTGTATGGGTTTTAAAAAAAAGAGTGAGCACATGAAAATGGAAGAAAAAAGTAGTTGGGGGATAGGGTAAAGATTGGAGGAGAAGGAATAGGAAGTATATTTGATCAAGACAAATTATATATATATATATATGTGTGTGTGTGTGTGTGTGTGTATGTGTGTGTGTGTGTAAATTACTCAAATAATCAAAAACTTAAGTAAAACAAAAATAAATAACTATAGTGTTGACAGAGGCTTCTGTCCAGCTCAGTCCCAAAGAAACACAGAGTGGTCTACATTAATCTTAAACTGGTTGGCCTATTACCTCAGGCTTCTTATTAACTCTTACATCCTACATTAACCCATAATTCTTTATCAGCCATGTGGCTTGGTACCTTTTATCAGTGAGGCATTCTCATCTTGCTTCCTCTGAATCTGGGTAACAACTGCAGACTGAGTCACTTCCCAGAATTTTCCTGTTCTAATCACCCCAAATCTATTTTCTGCCTGGTTACCTCACCTATACTTCTTGTCTGCCTACTGGCCAATCAGCGTTTTATTAAAACAATACAAGTGACAGAGTATGAGACCACTGTCCCACAGCACTACAGAAAGCACCTAATGGTCAGGCATCTCAGTGCACTCCTGCAGTTGAGACAGATCTATGAGATTTCAGAAGGGAACTCCCCTCCTCTTTCTGTGAGTTCTAAGTTAGTTTTTGTGTCATACAGCTTTGTGGATGTTGTATATGGATTAAACAGTGTCTGCAGGTTGGAGAGTGACCAATCTGATATTGACATTGTACACGATGGAACATTTTCCTTCTAGAGAGAAGACAATGGCATTGAATTGGTTACCTGCTCTTCTTAAGACAGGCATGCTTTCAGTTCTAAATGAAGAAATCCTACTCTGTGGTGAAAAAACTCCAAGTCTGGGGAGGGCTGCTTCTTGTACAGATATTTATTCCAAAAGGACTTGCAACAGTGCTCATACCCGAATGAGTGTGCAATGTGAATATGGAGACAGGGAATTCTTCCTGGAAGTTCACAGGGAGGGCAAGCCTGTGAGGTAGCATCTCAGGGTTTCACACCTTCTATCCCACTTGAAGGAAAATACTTAGACTGCTTGCAGTGGTGCAGAGGTCTACCACATCAGCAAAAGCACTAACTAAACAACCACAAACTAATCTTTAAGGACAATCTAGAGTGATGGCTTTTGATATGGGTGCAGGGAATGCGGTGATGGATAAAATTCCCTACCAAGTATGTACCTTTGGCTGATCATTCTTATGCTTTCTGACCACTGACTAACATCTCAGCTTCATTTTCCCTGCTCTCTTCCTTGGTCTCTAGGTTCCCTCCATCTGGACTTTCAATTTTTCCCCAAACGCTAATTTCTTTATAAACAGAGACTGTGCTTCTGTTTTCTGGCTGCCCAGTGGTGTAGGAGGGTTCTTCTGTATTTCTGATGCTTTTATTGGTTAAATAAAGAGACTGCCTTGGGTTTTTGATAGGACAGCCCTTAAGTGGGCAGAGTAGACAGAACGGAAGGCTGGGGAGAAGGGAAGACGCCAGATGCCATGATGCTCCTACCCAAGATGGACACAGGTTAGAATCTTCTGGTAAGCCACCACCTCGTGGTGACACACAGACTATTAGAAATGGGTTAGTTTAAAATCTGAGAGTTACCAAGAAAATGCT
>JAQHUG010000004.1:4585432-4602084 GCA_028555095.1 Dicrostonyx torquatus
CAAATCAGGCTCTTGAGTGATACATTCTCCCCACATAACTGTGGGGTGGAGATTAAAATCCCTATATACAGTATATTTCTAAATCCTATCACCCTACTATGAGTATGATTATTAGTAAAGTCTGCGATAGAAGCATTATGCAATAATAAACATACTAACTAGCACTAAAAGTGGGGGGTTTCTCGCCAGACTCCCCATCATCTGTGATTCTGTTGTTGTTACCAGAAGCAGAAGGAGCATCACAATCTTCATCCTGGGTCACCAGCCTTACACAGTGCTCTGGCACCCAAATTGGTTTATACTGGAGGAAAAACACATACAGCCCCCCTCACCTTTGCCAACAAGGGGTTGGTTCCATCCATCTTCTTGTTTGCAGATCTTTCCAATGAACCCATCCTAGGCTCCGAGCCCTAACTTGTGTATGACGCTCCATAGGTGAGTGCCCTTCAGCATCCACAGTCACAAAATTCAAAATAAAGAGAATGGTGGATAATTGAGTTGCTGGGGAGAATATGAACTCCCCTCTTTTTATTTTTTTGAAAATATTGCTTGAGGGTCTGATTGGCTCTTTCCACAATTGCTTGACCCATTGGGTTATATGGGATGCCTGTTTTATGGGAAATTTCATAGAATGATCAAAAAGATAAAAATTTTTTGCTGATATATGCTGGGCCATTATCTGTCTTAATAACCTCAGGTTTGCCCATATAGGCAAAAGCCGACAGGAAGTGTGCAATGGCATCTTTTGCACATTCTCCCAATTGCAAGGATGCAAAAATCACTCCTGAAAATGTGTCTACTCATACATGGACAAACTTAAGTTTCCCTGCAGCAGGCAGGTGTGTAACATCCATCTGCCATAGTTGATTTGGTCGTAACCCTCGTGGGTTAACTCCTAAATTTGGGCTGCTTAGGAAAGGAGCACACTGAGGACAAGAAGATGTAATGGCCTGTGCTCTCCATCCCAGTTGCTGCATAATTTGGGCTGCTGCTGGTGGTGGTGGTGTGGGCTGAGTGGTCAAGACAGCTCCCATCTCATTCAGGACATCTCTTCCCCAGAGATTAACAGGGAGTCCTGGGAGGACATATGGCTGAAAGTAACCCTCATGGCTTTCATTATCCTGCCATTTTAATATTTTTGTACTCTTCTTGGGCTTACATGACCTATTCCTTGTAGGGTGGCAGTACTACTTTCTAATGGCCACTTCTTAGGCCAGAATTGTAAGGACAGGACAAAGACCTTAGCTCCAGAATCTAAAATCCCATTAAATGACTTCCCATCAATAATCAATTCTAATCATGGCCTTTCTTTCATATGAGCTGCCCAAAAGGCTGCAGTGCCAGATGACCCAAAACCGTTAGCACCCCGAATGGACCTGGCTGTGGAATTGGAGGTGCTAACTAGGGGTACCAAGACCAATTGGGCAATACGATCCCCCTGAGGAATTACTGTAACTCCTTGTGTAACCGATGTCATAATTTTTATTTCTCCTTGATAATCTGCATCAACAGTCCCAGGATGAATTTGAATTCCCCTCAAGATGGTACTGCTTCTTCCTAAGATAAGCCCCAATGTCCCTCTAGGGAGTGGCCCAGAAACATTAGTGGGTAAAGCTTGAACCCCCATTGGGCTGTCAAGACTACTCGGGCTGAGGTACTGAGGTCCAGTCCTGCACTTCCTGGAGCGGCGCGTGCAAGGTCTGCAATGCAAAAGGATTGCCCTGTGGAACAAACTGGATACAGCCACTGCCAGGGTGGGACTCCCTGACTCCTGGTGTGTCATTGCTCCATACACTGAGGTTCTGGGGCCCTGGAGCAGGGCCCTCCACCAGTTTCCCTGCTGTTGGCCTTGGATGGGCAGAGGCCTTACATCTATATCTGTCTTATATCTGCAATCATTTGCCCAATGGGACCCCCTTTTACATCGTGGGCACTTTCCTGGTCTGGCGGTAGGTCCCCTAAAGAGCTGTGCACATTCCTTTTTAAAATGTCCAGGGGCACCACAGTTAAAGCAGGCTTTACCCCCAGTTGTCCATGGTCCTCACACAGGCCTGATGGCAGCGGCAATCACCTGACCCTGAATGAAGTGCCCATCAATATCCCGGCAGATCCGGATGTATTCATTTAATCTTTTTTGCCTTATGTGGCTGCAAGGCTTCCTTACAGTATTTATTTGTGTTCTCAAATGCCAGCTGCTTAACTATGTGCATAGCTGTGGTCACATCACCAAACAATCTCCCTGCCAACTGCAATAGCCTATCCACATAGTCCTGAAATGGTTCTGAAGGCCCTTGTAAAACTTTTGACAGCTGATCCCCCGCGGCCTTGTTTGGCAGGGCTTTCCAAGCTTTGGTAGCTGCAGCCGCCATTTGGAGATATACGGTAGGATAGAGCACAATTTGATTGGCCAAGTCAGCATAAGCTCCTGCTCCAGTTAGCATGTCTAGATTACGCTGTGCCTGTCCCACTTGAGCATTTAACCTAGCCGTTTGTAAACAATTTTCTTGATATTCTCCCCTCCACAGTAAGTAATCTCCTCCTGATAGTACTGCATGGCATAGCTGCTGCCAATCGCTAGGTGTAAGATTCGATGCCGCAAAAGATTCTACTATCGCAAGAGTCAAGGGGGCCTGAGTGCCGTATGCCGCTACGGCCTCTTTTAATTGCTTCATCTCCTTAAAGCTTAAGGCTACATGTTGTCTCAGCACCTGTCCTGGATTGTTCGGATCAGGTACCTCTATGACAGGAGCAACTGTGTGCCTGGGCTGAAAGCAGACACCTCCTCATCTTCCTGAGCCATCTTCGGCTTGCCACTCATTTGTCAGTCCCCAGGGGGACTCTCTTCTTCCCCAATCCTCACTATAAGCAGGAGGGGCTGAGGGCACACATAAGGAATCCTTCACCTTACAGCGCTTCAGCCTTTTCTGAAGTACCTTAATTTCCTGCATTAGCTGTTCTTCCTCAGCAGATAAACTATCCTCAGCACTAGAGCCTAGGCTGTCTTCCCCATTTTCTGACTCAGAGGTTATCGCTATCTGGTAACGCACCCGAAAGTGTGCAGACTTCAGCACTAGCCTTGGTCCTGCACCAGATTCCAAAGTTCCCCCTGGTACCCCTGGCATTTCCTTTCCATCCCTATGCGACTGCTCTGCCGATCCTATGGACCGGCGAGTCTCCTCCGCCTGCATTTCTCCAAGTATTTCCTTAGCCGCAGTGACCTCTGGCCTCACTTTCACTATATCACTAAGCAGGGCATCGCGGACCAGGCGCCATAGCGAAAACGTAGATATAGGGATGCTATTGGCACCCTCCTTTTGCCGCCATTTCTGCATATCTTTCACCTGTTTGCAATCAGAGATGTTCAAACCTCCACCTATCAAAAACCATAGCCTTGCTGCAACTATATTCTTAAGTCTCTGTTTCACCGCAGTTAACAATTTAGACACCTCATATATCAAAAACCACGGGCTTGCTGCGGCTATATTCTTAAGAAAATCCTCTATAGTTCTCTGTTTCACCACTTTTCCTTAACTTAGTTATCTCATATATCAGTTCTTCTTTACTGCTTGTGGATCCCATATTTTCCCCAATCCGTCCTTACCGGCCTAGGACGACCCTGTCTGCTACCCCTTCTTTCTCAGATCTCGGTGGGAACCTCTGTTTTGCCGCGCCAGCACGACAGCTGTAGTTCTTCTGAGGGAGGGACATCGGGATTAACTCACAACACACACTTCACGTTTTCTGCCAACAAGCCCTCTTTATTCCTCTTTCTCCACAGTATATATAGCCCTCAGCAGGGGAGGCCAAGCCAGGAAAAGCAGGAAGCCCTCACTGCAACTTACAAGGCTTAGGGGTAAACAGCCTTAGAAAACATTGCTGAAAACACCAGATTGTTCCTGTTTTTATTCCTGTTTTCAACCAACTTCAAGAGTGCAAAACAGATCAAGTGGGGGTGCAAAGGCCTGTCCTCAAGGGACCCAACTCCTCCAGATTAATTTCTTATTTAGCTGTGCAGAAGTATTTTATCTTTATGGAATCCCACTTCTTAATTGATGGCCTTATTTCTTGGGGCCCAGGCTAGATCTGAGGATCACATCTCATGGAGGGAAGATGTGATCCTCACAGGCAGGCTCACCAGGCTAGACCATGGAGAAAGACTATACTTTTTAAAAAGAAAACCATTTTAATTGGAACATCAGCAAGGGAACCTCTTCCAGAGCTCTGCAGAAATCTGCCCGGGGTCGTTGCATGATACCACTGACATAAGTCTTGGGATAATCTTTTCATACACTGTGTAAGATGTGAAGATGTGTCTTTGTTTTACCTCACCCGCCTCACACACCCTCTGATTGGTTTAAGAAAGAACTGGAATGGCCAATAGCTTGGCAGGAGAGAATAGCAGAACTTCCAGGCAGATATAGGAACTCTGGGAAAGACTCGGAGGTGAGAAATTAACCAGCCAGATACAGAGAAAATGGAATGCACAAAATTGAGGGAGGTAATGAAACATGGGGCAGAAAGAAAATTAAAAATAAACGGGTTACTTTAATTTTTAAGAGCTGGTTGGGAAAAGCCTAAGCTAATGCCAAGCTTTCATAATTAATAAAAGGTCTCTGTGTCATTATTCAGGTCCAAAGAAAGATCAGCTCCACGTAACTATATATAAGTATGGAGCAATGAAAATATGGGACACAGTGTGAAAGAAAGCGCCCAAGGGAGCCCGATTTCTCCTGCTGACAGGAATGCCCCCAGTGATCTGTTAATTCCCACATCAGTCTTCTCTCTTCTCTATCAGGAGGGGCAGGAAGGCCCTGCTTCCCAGGCCCAGCAGCCCCACTGTGTCTCATCTGTGTCATACCAGAGAAATCTCATTGTCTGGACACGTCAGTCTCGGTCTCTAGGGCCTGCTTCCCAAGGAAGAAGGAAACCAGCTCACGGCAGTGTGAGTGATCCCTCATGTATAAATTCAATTCACCTCGATGCGGAGCCAATCTGCCATATACGGTTTCCATGACGGAGCCCGCAGCTTGCCTGCTCTCTAGGGTAAGCAGTCCCTGCAGACTGCACTGTGGAAACCCTTTTAAATGAGGAGGCCTGCCAACAGCAACATATCACATTCTACATACTAACCACCTGGCCTGCCAACAGCAACGTATCACATTNTACATACTAACCACCTGGCCTGCCAACAGCAATGTATCACATTCTACATACTAACCACCTGGCCTGCCAACAGCAACATATCACATTCTATATACTAACCACCTTGCCTGCCAACAGCAGCATATCACATTCTACATACTAACCACCTGGCCTGCCAACAGCAGCATATCACATTCTACATACTAACTACCTGGCCTGCCAACAGCAACATATCACATTCTACATACTAACTACCTGTCAGATTTTATTATACACATGTCTGTATGTGTCCAGAGAGATGTTTGAAATAGTCTGGGAAACAGAGGAAGGGGGGAAAGTCCTTCTGAATTAGAACTAGGCTACTCGAGTTTCATGGATTTCCTGTCATGGCTTCCAGTTGCCCTTTTTCTAGACTTTCCCTCTGGAGATCTGAACAGAAGTCTGTTCACCACAGAGAGGGTACCAGTGACAGATCAAAGGGACCCCCCTGAAGTCTAGCAGAGTCAGCTGGTGAATTTATTGGTGTTACTGACATGGATATGTGTTAGGGTCCTGGAGAAGTCCTACAAAAGACCACTGTCCACGCAGGCAATAGGCAAGAGCGTTTTCATTATTCCAGCGTGCTGGGGTGTCGCCACACAGAGAAACAAGATGGCGAAAGACCCCCCCCGCCCCCAAGAGGGACATGTAGACTCATTCTAAGCACAGCAGAAGGAGAGTTCCTAGGGCAGGTATGTCATTTTAGATATGATTGGTTTAAGCAAGTGGCAATCATATTATTGCATTCTAATTGGCCAGGGCTAGTCAGGGACTGATCAGGACTACAGTTATTTTTGGGAGGGTGACGGGCCTGGACAAGTCCTATGGCTTATTCTGGGGTGTAGCTCAGGTCTAGCCTAGAATGGAATGTTCTGGGTGTTGGCGATGATCCTTTCCTTTCAGAAACTGCCTACTCAGCCTCAGGAAACTCAATCTGAGGCCTGATCTCTGAGAGAAGATTGAGGAACCTGTATGGCATCTGCTTGGTCCTCTCAGATGGATGATTCAAAGCAGCCACATCCCCACAAAGTATAGCTCCGTGTGCTGGCTAGGAACTGGTCGCCTTGACACAAGCTAAAGCGGTCTAAGAAGGAACATGAATTAAAGAGTTTCCTCCATCAGATTGGTCTGTAGGCAAGTCTGTAGGTCATTCATTTGATGAATTATGGATGTGGGAGGACCCATCCCACTTTGTAGACCCTTGGTAGGTGGTCCTGGGTTATTACCAGAAAGCACCCTGAGGAATCCAGGAAGCAGCCCTCTTCTATGGACTCTGCATTGGTTCCTACTTCTGAGATCCTGCCTTGAGTTCTTGCCCCGACTTCTCTCATAGATAACTTTGATAAAGAAGCATAAGCCAAATAAAGCCTTTCCTCACCAGGTTTCTTTTGGTAATGTAACCAAATCCAGTACCGAGCATCGGTGATGAGTCCCAAAAACTGTATCCTTGAAGCACCCTGAGGAACTTGCAAACACCTCAACAGGTCAGAGAGTCTCCAATCAAGCTGGTCCTTACTTCTTATGTGACCTTGGAGGAAGCCTTTTGAGGTCTACAAATTTCAGGAATTTGCGAGTTGTTTTACTTCCTAAGCTTTGTTAGTTTTGTTTACTTCCTGAGCCATGTGAGCTTTGTTTACCTCGCACATCATAAGGAGCCTGTCCTCAAGACGAAATGTCTCAATTCAGAGGAAAATTGCTATCCAACAACCTTTCACCCCCTTGAAGCTACACCAATAAATTTCTCTATTCTAGCCACCCCCTAAAACCTGAATGATTTAAGACATCCTGGAGGTGGTTTAACTTCTCACAGAGCACATAACAAGCATTACACTTGTGTTGCAAAGTCTCAAGTCCAACGTACATCCCTTGCTTATAATTGTCAGCATTCCTGAGCCAGCCCATCACTCAGAAATCCAAAGAGCCCCCCTCAGGTCACATCTGATTCAAGATAAGATTTTTTGTTCTCTGTAACATCTCTGTCATGTTGCAGATCTCATCTCTTCTGTCCAAAAGGATGCTAGAATGTTGGAATGTTAGTACCCGACATATCAGCAGGAGCCTTCCAGAATAATGTCACCTGAAGAAAGGAGAGAGTCAGCATGGTGTTTTGCCTTTTATCACATGTTCCTCCTCACATCCTACAGATCTAAAAGTTGAGGTGGTATTTATGGTTTAAATGGAAAACAGAGACTCAAATCACACACTAATGACTTCCTACTGATCTAGGCAATTTAATGTTACCTTCAGCTGTGCGAAAAAAAAGTCTAAGATCTGTTTTCTTAGAAGTCTTTTAAATGTTGTAGTTATATTACTCTTTGAGATGTAAATCTGCTTTCAACTCAATGGTCATTTTTACAAGCCTATATTTCTCAAACGCTTGGGAGCCCCCTGTGGACATCTGCAGCTACTCACCTCCCAGTGTATGGGAGGGAGCCAGCCAACTTCAGAAGTCACTTCACATAAACCGCAATTTATCTAACACCAAGGATATGGACCAATGACAATGAAGCAAAGCTGTATGTTGGGTATAATTTGTGTGCTCTATCATTCTGTAGATTTTAGCAACAGGCAACGAGGTTGGAACAAGTCACACTAAGCAGACCCTGGAAAAGATGATAAGTCTGGAAGGACTTTGAAGGGAAGATTGCCATGGGACAATGGTTTTGTACCCTGTAAAGATGTGTCACTTGTATTGGTTTAATAAAATGCTGATTGGCCAATAGAAAGAAAATATAGGCAGGGCGACAAGAACAGAAGGATTCTGGGTAGAGGAAAGGCTCAGTCTGCAGTCGTCTCCCAGACACAGAAGAAGTAAGATGAGAATGCCTCGCTGATATAAGGTATCAAGCCACATGGTAACACAGACAAGAATTATGGGTTAATGTGCGATGTAAGAGTTAGTTAATAAGAAAGTCTGAGCTAATAGGCCAATCAGTTTATAATTGATCTAGGCCTCTGTGTGTGTCTTTGGGACTGAATGACTGTGGGACTGGGTGGGACAGAAAGCTCTGTCAACAGAAGATGACAATGTCCAGCTGATATTCATGACGTAAGACAAAAGGAAGTTGGCTCAGGGGAAGTACAAGATGAGAAATGCCACCACAGTCCATTCTTGGAGTGAATGTGCTGGGAACCAGAGAATTACAAGAGCAGGGAACACATTTGGAGAGAGATTGGGAAGCTATCTATAAAGCAATGACATCTATGCTAACACCCTAGGATATTTAGAGTGTGCTACTAATGTGAGAAAAGGCAGTTCGAGATCTGCAGGCAATTGGCACGTAACAGTCCATGATATACGTCATCTGGGAGGAAACGCATTATACAGTGGCTCACGGTCAGAACGTGGAATTTGAGAAAACACATAAAACAGGATCCTAAGGAACAAGCAAGGACATGAAGATACCACTCTGAGGAGTATGTGGTTATCCACAGTAAAGTCTTGGGTGACATAGGCCCAAAGAGTGGCTGTGGAAACGAACCAGAGATAAGCAGACAGACAAACAGAAAACATAAACAGTTTTAGATGGAAAAAAAAAAACGTTTCCTTATAGTTTAGGTGTGGAAGGTGAAGAAAGGGGAAGCCAAGTGCTGTGTCATCCACACCCGTACCTGAATTCTCCCAACTTCGGTAATTGGGAGATACCTGAACCCAGTGCCTAGGGTGATGTACGTATAGGCATGGTGTGTGCACAACACAACTTATAGAATCATTTCAGCACTGGAGAAAGCACATCCTCAGACCACATCTGATCCTCCTCTGAGTCACCCCAACAAAGTTCTTTTTTTTAAAAAAAATATTTATTTATTTATTTATTATGTATACAACATTCTATCTGCGTGTATGCCTGCAGGCCAGAAGAGGGCACCAGACCCCATTACAGATGGTTGTGAGCCACCATGTGGTTGCTGGGAATTGAACTCAGGACCTTTGGAAGAGCAAGCAATGCTCTTAACCACTGAGCCATCTCTACAGCCCCCCAACAAAGTTCTTGATAGGTGGCAATAGGTAAACGAACATAATTTGGAGTCTGAAGGGGATTCAGAAGAATAGAGATCTGAATGTAAGGAAAGTTTAGGAAAAATATATTTATTTCACACATGTAAATAATATATAAATAGCAACTTTTAAAAACCTGTCAAGGACTAATACTAACTTAGCATATACAAGTCATAATGGAACATACCTAAATACCCTCATACTGGGAAGATGAATACAAAAGATCCAGGAATTTAAGGTTATCAGTGGCTACATAGGGAACATAAGGCCAGCCTCTCTCAAAATCCCTAAACAATCAAACCAACACTGTATCTTGGGAGTTCTAATAAGGTTTTTAAAAGTAAAAAAAAAAGTACTAAATTATAAGGCTTCTTTTAATCATATGTGAGCAGGCAATTCTCTTCTTTCTTTTTTGTCTATAAATAATAGACAAAGGGAAATTGAGTGTTAGAGTCAGAGAAATAAGACAGCCCTCAATGTTTTCAAGGAAATGAATATGAAGTTGTAGAAATTACTGAGAGACACAAAGGGCAGACGAAGGTCAGACTTTAGAACTCTGAAGAAGATAAAAGGGACTTCAACTTATTTTATGTCATTAACATTGCTTGAACAGATAAAACTGACAGAAAACAGTTCCCTTTTACTCATATGACATATGCAAAACTCTAAATAAAGTACTTGTAAACCTAAAGTTAGTCTAAATTTAAAAATATGCTGCTCAGTGGAGACAACCGCTCATGGTACCAGAAGGAGCTATGCCAGCTGCCACTGGAGTAAAACAACCAGTTGTCGTACCAAGATGTAATGTCTATGAAGAAAAATAATGACCAGTACAGCAAGATATCTCCAAAGGTGTGATAGTGGCAGTTATATCCTGCTAACCAAGTGCCATCAAGTTAGACTTAAGTCCTATTCCACAGGAGGGACTCATACCAAGTACTATAAATCCGGGTCCACCCCAGTGGCTGATGAGGCCACATACCATAGAAGAGAATCTACCATTACAAGTTCCCTAAAGCAGTATAATTTCTAATTACACTCTGTCTCAGCTGGGGCTTCTTTTGATGTGAAGAGACACCATTGCCACGGCGACTCTTATAAAGGAAAACGTTTAATTAGGGAGGAGGCTTACAGTTCAGAAGTTTAGTCCATTATCACGGCAGGGAGCATAGCTGTGTGCAGGCAGACATGATGCAGGCTGCATCTTGATCAGAAGATAATAGGAAGTGGACTGAGTGTCACACTGAGCAAAGCTTGAGAAAAAGAGACCTCAAAGTCCACCCCCACAGTGACACACTTCCTCCAACAAGACCACACCCACTCCCATAAGGCCTTGCTTCCCAGTTGTGTCATTCCCTTTGGGAACCTTTTTTCTTTCAAACCAGCACACACTCTAAACACCTATCCTTATATCTAAAATAAGTGTCGTTCTCGTGTCCCAACAAAGAAGCTTCCTTTTCACCAGACAGGCAACATTATATAAATTCTGACCTTGTCAAAATGCAGAGGACAACTGATCGTGATAGCCAACCCCAGCTGATACATCAACAGCACAACCCCTACGCCTAAGGCTCAAGGAGTATCTCAGAAGAGGTGGTGAGAGGATCTTAAGTACCAGAGCATCTGCTCTGGGATAGCTGCTGTGGGATAATGCCTTCTGTATATGACAGGGAAGCTGTCCCATGAAGTCTCAATGATACGGTCACCTAAACAAGTCCTGAGAAATGACAACACCAACAGCCAATGTAGATGGGAGAAATCTCATAATCCACTCCTGCAAGATGAAGAGCTACAGGCTGCTGAGAGAGAATCAGTTTTCTCTAGGAATGAGTCCCTGATAGGTTATCCAGCTCCGACTGCCCAGCCCTAAATACATATGAACAACACATTGAATGAATGAATTCACATTACAATGGAAATGACCCTGCCTCACAAAACAGAAACAGATAAATGGGATCGAGGGATGGCTCTGCCCTTAAAGATTAGGATCACCATCAAATCTAACTACATGAATAGCTTCATGGTTGTCTAGACAAAGTAGAAGTAACTGGAACAGAATGAGAGCTTCATGACAGAGAGCAAGGCAAAACTCTTATAGTTCACAGAGGCAGCTGTATGTGAAGGAATAAGAAAGAAAGGGAGGCAAAGAGAAAGACAGACAGAAGTAGTGACCATGTACAATGTGTGAAATACACTGTGATAACTATTTCACATATATCCTTCAATCCTTCGAAAATTTCTAAAGCATAAATTGAAAATGAATTCCAAAACATGAAAATTTTAGTTATGCAACCACAGCCAAGAAAAAATAGTCAAAACTACTGCCATATCAGCAAACAGTGCCCTGGGATATAATTATAAAAATTAATTTCCAAAGCAACTTACAAAATAAAGTACCATTTTAAAGGTACTTTACATTAGGAATCATTTTTAAAAAATAAAAAATGTTACTGAAAAGTTAAGAGAACATTTGATTAAAACAAGTACACTGTGATATTTAATAGGAAGACAGTCTACAGAATAGATAAAAAATTTCTCCCCAAATTATTTACACACCCATTTTTATACCATTTAAAAATATTAATATCACCTATGAAGTGATCACAGATGTGATGTGTGAAAGCACACAGTTAATAACAAAACACGAATTCAAAGTTGGAATGAGGGGGTGCTTTTCACCTTTGCCAACTGTCTTTACCGGTACAATAATGAAACGCAAAGTCACTAACAGGTATATCTTACGAGATCAGTAGCTCAGAAGAATTAATGTGAATCTCTGCCCATCTCTGTTTAATCAGCAAACACTAAGTGCACAGCTATGAAATCCACACTGTAAAGTTGATAATTTCACACCAGAAAACAACAGAAATAGTGCCCAAGTCTCTTACCACAGTGTGGAGAGTAGGTTTAAAGTATTTAGAGAGATATGATTTTATGTTTAAACATAATGCATGCCATCAAGGAAAAGAGCATGAGAGACAAAGTACCAGCTGGTAGGTGAGCAATTCTTCTCCATCAGTTAAAGAATTGAAAGACCGAAAAAGAGCCCTGGTGTTTTTCTGCAGGCCTTACATACGTCTGGGGTAGAGAAAGTCATCCCTGAGGAAGAAGGAGACCCATGACTCCGAGGGTTTATATTTGGACTTTGGGTTTCCTACCTGGTGTAATTCCCCCTCCCTCTTTCCAGTGATCTAAAGGTATCTATGTGTTCTTCCCGCAAATGGCATTGAGATTTCTGTCTCTAAGTGTTCACTGGCTGAGATGAGAGAAGGTGCCCTAATCTCCTCTGTTGTTTGAGTTATAAAAGGTACAGAGACCCCTTGCACGACAGAGAAAAAGAAATTCACAGCATATAAAAACAAGAAAAGGAAAGTTACAGCCTATTGATAAGTGCAGAATACTAATTAAAAAAAAACTCAGATTATTTTATTCCCCTTTCTCCTTCCTGCCCTAGAGCCTGTGATCACGTAGTGGATTGAAGAAAGAACATAGTCTAACTTGAGTGGTCAGAAGCAGAGACGACAGCAGAGTGTTTTGCAGGCACAGTGTGCACAGGATTTCAATAGGAACAACAGGGCCGCATTGTTGGCAAACCACAAGGAAATGATGAACACCTGCTGTGAAAGTTAACAGAAACTCCGTGGCTGCAAACAGCGTGAATTTATCCCCTTGCTTTTGTACTGCAGGTCTGTAAGTCTCGTGAGACTAAAAGCAAGGTGTCTGCAGGCTGTTTCATTTCTGGGAGATCTGAGAATGAGCCTAGGCTGCATCTTATCCGCCTCCTGGAAGTCACCTGCACCTGCATTCTTGGTGAATGCTTCCTCTCTCTGACTTGAGGGTCTGTCATTGTAGGCCCATCTCCCACGTCATCCTGCTTGGACCCTTCAGTCTCCTGTTCAACTTCTGAGAACCCTGTTGATCTGGTGATTGTGTTGGAGGCATGTTCCCCCGTTACCATTAATTTCACCGGCACGATCATCACACTTAATCGTGTGCACAACCCTATGTCCATTCTGCCATGTAAAAGGTTTTCAGGTTCCAGGAATTAGGCTGTGGACACCTTTGGGTGAGCCATTGTTTGTGCTGTGAGCATATTCAATACCACTGTATCAATTCAATTGACATCTAAAACCTCTCATTTGCTCATCCTTTATCTGGGATATCAAGTTGCCTTTTTCTTTCTAAGCATGAATGCTTACATTACTTCTATGTTGTAGAAGAAAGAAAATCCCAAGCGATGACGGAACTCAGTTTGCAAAGAAGAGATAAGGCTGAGGTAAATTACACTTGTCAGCTCTCTGCCCCTGTGCAGCATCTCCTCAGAGTACTGTCTTCCACCTCTCAACAATTTCCCTTTGACACTCTCTCGTCTGCACTAAGCAGTCCCACACGGGAACTCCAGGGCTAGTTGTATTAGTTTAACCTGTTTGTAGTTGTTTCTTTCCATGAGCCCACCCTACACACTTGTATTTTTACAACCTACTTTCTATTTCTTGAGTAGCTTCAATCCAGACTTCTAATTTCTAAACAAAATCTAATTTATCGGGCAGGAAGAATTCTGTGCCCCTCCAGTGTCTGCCACAACTGAAAGCAGCTAGCAGGTGGAAAACAGCCAAGGAACCGGAGGCAAAAACTTGACGGCTTAAACGCTACTAACTGGCCCCTCTGGACAGATGCATAGAACACCTGGTAGAGTCACTTCAAGACAAAACTTCTGTGTCTTCCAGCCCCAACAGCAACACAGAAAGCAATAAGACGGATGGAAAGACTTAACTGAAAGAACTGGCTAGAGAACTGGTATACGAAACTAAACAAAGACTTCCTGCAATTGTTTTAAACCTAAGATGAATCTACACCAAGGATTTTAATATTCAGTGACTATAGGGTGTCGGGGCACCTCGAAACACTAGAGGCCATGTTAACCTGAATTTTCACAAATTCCACAAAATGCTCTAATTGCTACCCCTAACTCCTGGACTCAAATGTTAGCTTGACACAAGTTGAGATCATCGGAGAAGAAGCAACCTCAGTTGAGAAAATGCCTCCATAAGATCAGGCTGAAAGCAAGCTTGTAGGGCGTTTTCAAAATTAGTGATTGGTAGGGAGGGGCCCATCCCATTGTGGGTGGTGCCATCCCTAGCTGGAGGTCCTGGGTTCTTTCAGAAGCAGGATCAAGGAGCCACAGAGAGCAAGCCCCAGTAAGCAGCACTCCTCCATGGCCTCTGCTTCTACTCCTGCTTCCAGGTTCCTGTCCTGTTCCTTCCCTGACATCCCTTAGGAATGAACTGTTGCTTTAGGCCCTGCTGCTTCATTACAGCAATGGTACCTCTAACTGGGACAGTTAGAAGCCACGACAATTCCCTCCAGTCTCCAAGTGTCTTGTTAAAACACTCTAGAAGCTAACCATTGGTGAATCTTTTTTTTTTTCTCCTCTTGCTCTTTGGTTGTTAATAATTTAAGCAGTTTCTTCCTTTGCTGTATTAGAGAGAGGAGTCTTGCTAGCAAGAGGCACCAGTTGCTATAACGTGTTTATTAACAATTCTGGCCCAGGATTCTCTATGCATTATTCTTAATTTTCCCCATTATTAAGTCTTCAAATGACACTAAGATAGAACTAGCACAGCAGTGCCCTAAATGGCATAGAAAGGACTTGTGGTTATTCGAATGAGAATGGGTTACATAAGCTCATACATTTGAATGCTTGGTCACCAAACAAGGAAACTCTTTTAAAGGATTAGTAGGATCAGTAAGTATGGCCTCATTGGAGAAGTATGTCACTGAGTGTGGGCTTTGAGGTTTCAAAAGCCCATGCCAGAAGGAGGTTCTCTCTCTCTCTCTCTCTCTCTCTCTCTCTCTCTCTCTCTCTCTCTCTCTCTCTTTCTCTCTCTCTACTCACCAGGTGGTCGCTCTCAACCATTTCTCCAGCACCACGCCTGCCATGCCTAACACCATGCTTCCCACCATAATGGCAATAGAACAAGCTTTCTGAAGCTGTGATCAAGTCCCCAATTAAATGTTGTCTTTTATAAGAGTAGTGATGGTCATGTTGTCTCTCCACAAGAATAAAACAGTGGCAAAGACAGGAATCTTTGGATAAAAGTTCGGGTTCCGTACGCTACTAGCACGTTGCACTGTGCCATTACTACTGAGAATTGCAGCAGTTGAGTGTACACAGTCCTGTCCTTAAGCTTCCCACAAGCCTGTTTTAGCATCCCTATCACCTCCTGCACACAGAATCATCTCCTCTGATGGGACTGACTGCAAAGAATTATTAAATACACAACCCTTATAGAAACTATGAGAAAAAATTAATACACTTTTGCTTAATAAATTGTATTTTAAAACAAAGATTCTATTTTCTTGATAGAGGTTTTAAAAATAAAACTCATCTACTTAGAGTGTGTGTGACAACTGGCTGATTCAACTGAAAAGAAGAGGTGCGGAAAATACAAACACACGGACTGTAAGCAAGGTCTGTATGCTGTTTTACAACTTTCTCAACGATGACACAACATGAAGATGTCTGACACTCCTCATAAATAATTAGGACTTATTTTATGAAACTTGTTAAATCCAACTGTGTTTATTTTCTGTGTCTGAAGTGATGTTCACTCGATTATTTTCCTTGAAACTACACTATGCTTAAATGTCAATGGATTCATGGCTCTGGATTTCACCTCTGTGTCAATGGATGCCTTTGGAAGGTAAACAATACATGTTCTTGTTATCTTATTATCTCAGTATCACATAGTTAAGTTTGTAATTTTGAAAAAAGGCAACATGACTGGCCTGGGGAATGTACCAGGGCAATTTAGGTAAAAGCTGAATGAGGGAGAACATTAATTTTCACTGCTGGCATGTTTTCTCCTTTGACAACTTATGTAACCATGGAGTGAGTGTTGAGTCTATTTTATCACAAGAGGGATTGTAGACTAGATACAGTTAAGAAGAAGACTTGGGTGGGAACGGGTTTGTACATACAACAGTTCAGAAGTGTCACGATGGGATACCTCACTCCAGTGAGCCTCAAGAAGCCCCTGTGAGAAAGAAGAGTTAAAAACAGACTGGAGGATGACCCATTCCCATTGGGTAGAGACAGCCCAATATAGAAAGCAGAGCTAAGGGAGATGATGCTGATGCCAGGAACAGTTTAACAAGCATGGTTTTTTTTTCCCACAGTGTTAAAAGGGTAAAACAGCCAGGTGGTGGTGGTGCACGCCTTTAATCCCAGCACTTGGGAGGCAGAGGCAGGCAGATCTCTGTGAGTTCGAGGCCAGCCTGGTCTACAAGAGCTAGTTCCAGGACAGGCTCCAAAGCTACAGAGAAACCCTGTCTCGAAAAAAACAAACAAACAAAAGAAAGAAAGAAAGAAACTTGGGAGGCAGAGGCAGGCAGATCTCTGTGAGTTCGAGGCCAGCCTGGTCTACAAGAGCTAGTTCCAGGACAGGCTCCAAAGCTACAGAGAAACCCT
>JAQHUG010000004.1:4643469-4657469 GCA_028555095.1 Dicrostonyx torquatus
AGGATATCCAAGACAAGTCCCTGTTAGGGCCCAGTACCTATAGAGTAACATAAGCCAGAAGCCTAGACCCAGATCAATGACTCACTGTAAAGAACATAATCAAAGATGTATGGACTAAAGGGTATACTGTGTGACTCACTGGGCCACCCTGCAGCTTCCCCGTGAGATTTTTTTTGTTCTGTTTTGTTTTCTTATGTTTTTATTTTTTTTAATTTCTATTTTACTTTACTTTGGGAGGGGAAGTTGCAAGGACAGAGGGTGGATAGGAACGGATGGGATGGGGAGATGAATGGGAGCAGAGACAGAATGTGAAATCCACAAAGAATCAATGAAGCATTTTTAAAATTTCAAGTTAGAATAACAGTGTTGGCTGAGGGTGTGGCTGTGTGGTATAGAACACTGGATTAGCAGGAATGTGGTCTTGTGCTCTGTGCTCAGAACGTCTAAAGAAAAAAAAAAGCCAGCAGTGATGGGATGTATAGTATGTGATCATGTCACCACATTGGATGACAGCTAAAGTCAGTTAAAACACAGCAAAGCAGGCAGCACTGGCATCGAACAAGGCTGTGAACCAATAGAATTTCTCAGTGCCTGCTTACGGGAATTGAAACTGGCCCAGAAATTTTAAGACATGACAGTTTCACAATGGCAGACCTCCAGAAGTGGAGGCCAGGCTGGTCTACTGGCACGCACAAACGCCTGTCTGCCTGGGCTCTATGCACCACCATTCAGTTACCGAGCTTCTTCGGGCTAGGGGCTGGAGGTTGAAACACCCAAATACACACAGACAGGGAGACAACACAGACAGAGACTAACAGACAGGGAGACAGAGACACGGACCTCTAGTCACTGGTAAGAAGCCCTTTATTCAGTAGCACCATGGAGGCTTAAATACCCAACGGTCAGGTGGGCCAACAGGTGAAAACCTTATCCTCTGATCCTCAAGGCAACACGTGCTTATGAAGCACAGCTTTCAGTAACTTAAATCAGACATAAACATCTCTAACAGGGAAGAGCAGCTGGAAGCCAGGACTCCAAATGGTCCCAACAGTCTACAAACAGACTTTCAATCCAGCTAGGGTAATATAGTGATACTCTGCTCCAAAAACAAACAGAAAACCAAAACTCTTAATGGAACGCAATTATGACCTTACAGATAATCCCCCAATCATATTCCCAAATATTTATTCAATTAATTTGAAAGCTTTGATCCATAAGAAACCCTCATGTGAGTGTTAATAGCAAATACACACTGACCAAGAATAAAGCAAATGTGTTCTATCCGGACACGGCATTACAATAAATAAAAAATAAAAAATGCATACCACATGAGTAAGTGGGTGAATCTCAACAATGAGATTTAGAGCAAAAGAATCCAGACACCAAAAATGTGCATTTACGTGAAGTTCCCAGCAAGACAAAAGTGAAACCAACGTGCTGCAAATCAGATCAGTAAGAGCTCAGAGTGGCATGAAATAGCTGTCAAATAAGAATCACGAGATTTTCGGTTACAGTGGCAGAGATGTTGATATATATTTATTGTCCAATCAACCCAGCTATACACTTAAATGTGTTTTAAAGATTTTCTTACGTAAGTTATTAGTTTAAAAAAGTACATTGAAAGAAGACCAAAATTTTACCAGCTTAAGACATAGCAAAAGGAAGAGTCAACAAGGAGTTGTCTAGTTTTTGGTTTGGGTCTTACGTGAATGCTCAGAAAAGTCTTCTGTTTGGAAGGAAGTCTAAGCAATAACCACCATGTCCTCGGGAAAGGAACAGCACAGAAGATTTCTTGAAGACAGTAAACACTTTCGGGAAAATGCTGTCTCACTTCCCAACTATACACATGGACTGTTCCTGTCGCACTCTTCTAAATTTTACCAGAGGCTGCATCAAGATCTTTAAGGAAACTGACCTCTGGACTGTTTGCTCTCAGGGATCGCGAATAGAAACACTTTCCCGCCACTTCTGATCTTCACTGCTTTCCACGTCAGGTGACCGTCGAGATTTCTTGAATACTGATAGTGGATAAGATTATCTCAATATTAGCCTCACTTAACTGTCTTTTCTCAGCAAAGAGAAACTGAAGAGCAATTTCTGCACTGCCCAAATTAAGCCATCATGCCAACTCAGCCTTAATATATTACCTAGAATAAAACAGATGGTCCTGATGTTTCTGCAGTCTTTTCCTGCTGGCCTCAGCCCCTGCTAACTCCCAGGCAACTTATCATGTGAAAAAAATTCTTACCTAATTCCCAGCAGATGCTCTATACTGTCTCTTTCAGAATAAGTGGAGATTTTCTTAGTTTTTGCTGCAATAAACTAACCATTTATAAATATGTGGGACTTTCGTAAATCATTGAAATACATATATAACAGTGTTATCTAATAGCCATGTTATGCAAATAACATGGAGAATTTTAAATTTTCTAGTACCTATACCATAAAAGTAACAGGAAATAAAATTTCACTAACATATTTTGTTTAACCTAGTATGGCCAGAATACCATAGTATATAAACATAATTAATTTAAAGTTATTTCTAGGTGAGATACAGTCCTTTCTTCACTGTAAATGCTTGGCTGTCATGAGCATATTTTTTCTTAAAGTATATCTCAGTTTGAGCTAGCCATAATGCAAGCACCCTAGCAACATGTTGCTAGTAGATACAATGGTGGATACTGTGGTTCTATAGATGTGGTTTCTTTAAATAAATGGAAGTGGGCTTTACACATTACCAAACTTTATGTGTCTCAGAGCCACATCAGATGGAATCCACACACCCCACAGTGTATACACCTCTACCCTTGCTTAGGTCCAACCTCTGTACTTAAAGGGAACCGGGGACTTCAGTAAACATTCTGCTTGAGCTATGTAACATCCAGAATCTTTTTTGAAAATAGGCTTATCTTTCATACAATATATTCTAATTATAGTTTCCCCTGTCCCAACTCACCACAAATCTTCATTCTTTCTTTCTGTCTCTCATTAGGAAACAGTCATCTAGTAGTAGTAACAATAATATTAATAACTATATAAAATAAACAGAACAAAATAAATAACCAAACAGAAAAAAGAGCCCAAGAAAAAGCACAAGATACATGTACAGATGCTGAGATACATTTATATACACAGAAAATCCATAAAAACAAAATCAAAAAACAAAACATATGAGCAAAAATATTTGTAAGGTTAAAAAAAAATGCCCTGACAAAGTATTATGAGAAAAGACCCTCCAAAATTACCACTGTGTTTGTTCTATGTTAATCATCTTCCACTGGGCATGGGGCATGCCTTTTAGTGTGCTTTGTGTACCAGTGAGATACCCTTGGAGAACGCTATTTTTTCATTTTTTAGCAGTTATTAACTGGAGATCGCTTCTGGGTCCGCAATGGGGCATTGTATCCACTTCCTTCCTCATGGGAACCCCATCTATCTTAGACTTGTGAAGGCCCTGTGCGTGCTCCCACAATTTCTGTGACGTCATGTGTGCACCATTCCTGTTGTGTCTCGAAGGCCTTGTTTCCTTGTCAATTTTGTCTTCTTTGGCTCTTACAATCTTTCTGCCTGCTCGTCCACAGAGTTCCCTGTACCCTGAGGGGAAGGATTTGATGGAAACATAGAATTTAGGACTAAGTGGTCCAAGGTCCGTCACTCTCTCTGCACATTGTCTGGTTATGGGTGTCCATATTTGTTCCCATATACTGCAAGAGAAAGCGTCTCTGATGACGGCTGAACAAGCGCTGACCTATGACTATAGCAGAATGTCATTAGGAGTCATTCTAATGCTACGTTCCATTAGGAGAACAGCAGTAGTATTTTATTTTCCCCTACATCTATTGCCTATGTAGTCTCAGTTCTTAGCCACCTAGGCAGTATTGGGCATAAGTTCTAGCTCACAGAGTGGGTCTTAAGTCTAATCAAATGGCGGTTGTTTACTTCCACAACATTAGTGCCACTATTGTATGAGTATCTTGTAGGCAGTTCATCATTGTAGATGCAAGAGGTTGCAGCTTGTTTAGTGTTTACCTTTATCCTCTGGGAGTGGGTAGGGTACCACTCATTACTAGAAACAGCACAGGTATACAATGCTGCTCATGTTTTTATGGCCTTTTGGTGGTCAGTATTGACTGTCTGGTGTAGGAGGTCCTTCTGTCTATTTGTTGCTTTCATTGGTTGATTAAAGAAACTGCCTTGGCATTTTGATAGGGCAGAGCTTAGATAGGCGGGGAAGACAGAACAGAATGCTGGGAAGAAGAGAGAGTGGCAGACACCATGGTTCTCCTGCCTGAGACGGATGCTGGTTAGAATCTTTCCCGTTAAGCCACGACCTCATGGTGAACACAGATTAATAGAAATGGGTTAGATCAAGATGTGAGAGTTAGCCAAGAAGAGGCTAGATATAATGAGCCAGGCAGTAATTTAATTAATACAATTTCTGTGTGGTTATTTCGGGGTCTAAGCTAGCCAGGTGGCGGGATACAGCCAGCTCCTCCTACAACAACTGTCCATTTGACTGGTTCTAGAATCACTCTTGAGATGAGCCTCTGGGCACCCATGTGAGGGATATTCTAGATTAGTTAACCTCTGCCCATGTCTGTGAGATATTTTCATGATTAAGTTCTTTGAAATGGGAAGACCCAGCCAGCATGTAAGCAGCATCATTCCCTGGGTTTAAGTTTGGGACTGTAGAATAAGCACGAAGCCAGCAGACCACTAGTATTTACCTCTCTCGGGTTCTCGACTACAGATGCAATGTGCCTGGCTGCTGAACTTCCCTTCCCTGATAGACAGTACACTTTAACTGGAAGCCAGTGTGAATGCTTCCTGCTCTAAATTGCTTTTGGCAGGGTATGTCTTATCACCACACCAGGAAGGGTAACTAATACGGGCAGTGGTCTAAATGCGGGAGAAAACACTGTGACTTGACAAGGGCAAGAAACAAGATGAGGGATGGGAAAGGGAGTCGGAGGCTATGAGCAGTTACAAGAGCCGTAACATTTCCTGAGGATTTTCTCAAATTGTATGCCTTTGAGTTGCAGCAATTCTTTCAAATGGTGAAAAACAATATGCAAATATGTCATGTGTAATACACAGTCATGAAAAATAATAGTAATTCCCAAGCACCTTAACTTTACACACATAATACCTGAACCAATTACAATTTATCCTAAAAGTTTGTTAGACCGTTGAGTCTCAATCTGTGGGTCATGACCACTTTAGGGGTTGAATGGCACTTTCGCAGTGGTCACCTAAGACCATCAGAAAACACTAATATTTACATTACAATTCACAGCAGTAGCAAAATTACAGTTATGAAGCAGCAATAAAAATAATTTTATGGTTGAGAGGATCACCAGAACTTGAGGAACTGTATTAAAGGGTTGCAGCATTAGGAAGGCTGAGAATCACTGGGTTGGACATTTATTCTTGTTTCTACATCTAGACACTGATTTACAACTGATGGGTTCAGAGTTACTGCTGGCCTGTGACTGGGTTCAGGCTATTGTTGAGTAGCTGTGAGGAACTCCAGTATCCACTCATGAACAAGCTCCCAAAGGTGAGCTCTGGGACCCCCAGAGGGCACTCGGGTCACCAGACACAGTGATGACAGGAAATGGGAAGCTGAGATTGAAAACCGTGAGGTGGAGTAGCACACCTGGCGCATACAGATTAAATTCATCTCACAGAGAATATGTGAGAAACGGTATAATTTAAAGGCTAAAAGTCAATGTTCTCCCATGTATTTTTAAAAAGCTCTGCATGAATTACTTGGACTAAATAACAGGCTTGGAAGGGTCAAATATTTTACAGATACATGCAGTATAGTCTATAATTAATATATTCTATAAGAAGGCCGTAGGCACAAAAAACATAAAAGCATGAGAGGCCATTGAGGCTGACGAAACAGATTCATTAATGGATTTGCGCTGCCCATCTGTCCAGATTCTCTGATTCTCTGGGATTCCTTTAGCTTCACTTGGATCCACCACCGTTACTTGAATCTCCCATATTAGCATTAAGCTAACTTCACCTCCGTGTGTCCTAAACTCGTGTTCAAGCGGTAGTCTTGGCTGCCAGTTCAAACTCCT
Organism: Dicrostonyx torquatus; assembly: GCA_028555095.1. Lineage (NCBI taxonomy): Eukaryota > Metazoa > Chordata > Mammalia > Rodentia > Cricetidae > Dicrostonyx > Dicrostonyx torquatus. Next base: position 4,649,562 of record JAQHUG010000004.1, read on the forward strand.
GGCTGGAAGTCAAACTGTCTATCATCTCAGTTGAAGTGTTCTAAAATGATACGCATGCTTGCCACATCCAATAAAGTTCAGCTCATTGAATAATTACACCACTTTCTGCACTCCCTAATTAATTAAATGGAAAGATGGTGATGGAGAAAGAAGGCCATAGAGAAGAGTACCCTCACCTCAACGACAATGGCAGGGACCTGCCAGCTACAAATGCAGACCTCAGAATGAGAGACACCACTTAAATTATCTCAAGGTCTTGGATCCTAGACAATGTAGAAAAAAAATGCAGCTGGTCACTCTGCCAGTTTCTTTTTCTCAGCTATACCTGAAATGCTGATAACACAAGATCTGGGGTTGGGGAGATATAAAGTAAGCATCTAATGAAGCCAGGAAAACTTGAACTTCTCACGAGCACTATGGTTAGACAGTGATGGGACCTGAGGTTCAGTTCTAGACCTCCCTTAGAATTTTGCCTCGGTACTCCATCCACTCCTCAAGACAAGTTATGAAGGAAGATGTCATGTTTCCTTCACAAAAATATAAAAACTAGACCCATAAAACCCTATGTCAGTCTCTACACACTCCATGCCAAGTACTGAATGCCCGCAGCTAAATTCTCAGAGTCTTCCCTCATTCATCGTGGCCAAACCAAGGACACTTCAGTAGAGACCCTTGGATCCATATTCTACTTGTCAGTTCAAGGAGCTTTCCTTTTAGGGCACTGGAAAGAGGACATTCGGAGGCTACTCTCCTCGTCTTGGAGTGGAGCCTACCTGCTCAGTTGACAGCATGTTCTCCGGAGTACCTGCTAAGTAAGCACAGCACAGGTCACTTCCCAAAGTGTTCAAAACTCACTTTGTCATCTGCGTTGGCAGGAAAAAGTAACTCAGAGCCTTGTCCCCTGCCATCAACTTCAGTTCCAGAAAGAAATAAGTTGAACAGAAAAAGAAATGGCGTGGGCTGGAAGACTGAACCCAATCTCAATAACGAGTCCAGGAGGAGAATATGTCAGGACTGCACAAGACTTCTACGAGAGTGGGCTGTGATTGTGGCGTCCGTGGTTCCCGCACTGGGGGATCCTGTGGAGGCACATGACTAGGACATGAGGAGAACGCAACTTCATCAGGAACTGGCTAAAGGGCTGAAGGATACATGGCCACACCTTACTCATTTCCAAAGGGAACAGCTGGCTTTAATTATTTGACAATATCATACAGGTATTTAATGAATGTTGGTCATTTTAACCCCTATTCACCCACCTGACCCACTCCTCTTACTGAAACCTTTATCTTTTCTTCAAAGAAGAAAGCCCTTCTTCTTTTAGACTAGCCCCTTTCTTATTTTAATGTCTCTCTCTGTGTGAGTGTGTGTGTGTGTGAGAGAGAGAGACAGACAGACAGACAGACAGAGAGACAGAGAGACAGACAGAGACAGAGACAGAGAACATGGAGGCTGGGTTAGTAAAGGGCAGACTGGGCTGATCACTGAGAGGGTAGACAGGTAACTGGGGTGTGTGTGTGTGTGTGAGAGAGAGAGAGACAGAGACAGAGAGAGAGAGAGAGAGGGAAAGTGAGACAGAGACAGACAAAGCAACAATAGAAAGAGTTACCACTGAATTTAACTGTTTTTTTTCTATGAGTATTATTGAATATGATATTAAAATATGGGAAATTTTCCAGGGGGTGTAAAATTGAGGAGACTAATACCCTCCCCTCCTGCAACCCATGGTCTCTTAGAGAGGTACTGGACCTGGGGAGCCACATCCCATCCTTGCTTAGATGCCAGTGGGCCTAGTGACAAGCAGGTCTAATGTAGGTAACCAGAGCTCAGTGAGTTCATAGGTACGACAGTTACGCCATGCCCTAAAGACACCATTTGAAGCACTCCTCCCCTTCTGCCAGCTATTACATTCTTTCTGCCCCTCCTGAAATGGTCCCTGACCATTGGAGGGAATGATATGAATGTCATCTTTAGGGGTAAGCATTCAACAGTCACTTATTTTCACAGATTTAGCCAGTTAAGGGTTAGCTGATTGGTGATTTCAGTCTCTTGCTAGCTTCCATGAAGAAAGAGTAATTCTAAAGAGTATCTCCTGCCGATGGACATCAACAAGTGCCCATCTGAAAATCATGACGACAACTGTCCTGGCTCTAACGAGCTATTAATGCATGCACTCATTCATCCACTCCTACAACGGCCGTGCCTTTTACCAACACCTGTTGCAGAGTAGGAAACAAAGCCACAGAGAGGTTGGTGAGTCACTCAATAGCACCCGGCAATGTGACTGGGATTCGAACTCAGGGTGTCTGTCCAAAGGCTTTAGCTGTATGTGATTGCTCTAATGTTGCTAACCTCCATCAAGGGTTTAGCCATGGATGTCAGATATGGGAACAGGGAGTTCTCATAGTTAGACGTGAAAATCATGGGCAGGGGCATTTCCCAGGATGTCTGTTCACGGTAGTAGGACCACAGGACATGAAATTTCCCGAAAACTGAACGCTGAGGTGCTTTCCTGAGGCTCCGCTTTCAGAAAGAAGCACAAGCTCAAACAATCCACATAAGAGAACTGTTTGAAAGCTCTTCGGGTCTCTCCCTCTTTCACTCCTTCCCTCCCTCCTTTCTCCCCTCCCTCCCCCCCCCGTCTCTCCCCCTCCCTCTCCTTCTTCCCCTTTCCCCCTCCTGCTTCCTTGCCTTCTCTCCCCCACACACTTGTCTTTGTAAAGCTTTGCCACATGCTCACTCTACACGGCCTTCTAGCAATCTGAACACTGCTCTATTATTTCATCAGATTTTCCTCCTAAATAGCTCTGGGGAATGGAGACAGCAGACAGATGCGTGTTGGTGTTTTTAACCTTCACGGGTGTATTTATAATACCTCATTTGTTCGACACTGAAAGAGCAACTGTGCCTTGCGAAGACTGGAGCGTTCTGGCCACGTAAAATCTCTGGTGTTACTAGAAAATTATTTCCACGTTCAGTTTGAGAGCTTTCTGGTTTTTTGTTTGTTTGTTTGTTTGCCTGTTTTGGCTTTTAAAAGAACTTTTATTGTTTCTCACCAATTTTTCTCTGAAATGCAATACTTCTATCTTGGAAATACATTCATAGTAAATTTAATTTATACCCCCCCACACACACACACCTCAAGTTTCTCTTCAGATCTGCAAATCTAGTTGTTTTTGCACACTGCACAAACTAACGTGCAGTGCTCTTACTACTCATACAAATATTAATGACAAGCTTGAGACCAGAGTTAAGAATTAACTCCTTGAGGCTGGAGAGCTGGCTCTGTGGATAATTCCCAGCACCCATATAACCATTCACAGCAGTCTGTAGCACAGTTTTCTGTCCTTCATAGGAACGAGTACACGTGGTACACAGACACATAGAGACCAAACACCCATATACACACACACAAAAAGAGAAAAATCCCAGTCCTGAGTGTCTTAGTTAAAGATTTTATCGCAGTGAGGAAACACCATAACCAAAGGGAACCTGGGGAGGAAAGGGTTTATTTTGCTCCTACATCTGTATTATAGTTAGTCATCTAAAGGAGTTAGGCTAGGGACTCAAGCAGGGCAGGAACCTGGAGGCAGGAGCTGATGCAGAGGCCATAGAGGAGAGCTGATCACTGGCTTGCTCCTTGTGATTTGCTCAGCCTGCTTTCCTATAGAACCTTGGGCAGGCAGTCCAGGGATGGCCCCACCAACCGTGGGCTGGACCCTCTCATATCAATCATTAATTAAGAAAAGGCCCTATAGGACGTCTACAACCTGATCTACGGAGACATTTTCTCAACTGAGGTTCCTGCCTTGCAGATGACTGTTGCCTGGGTCAAGCTGACATAAAATTAGCCAGCACGCTTAGAAATAGGCAGAGTTAAGAGATCCAGAAGAAACTGGAGAGTTTCTTATCTGAGAATTGGAACATGAGGGTCCTGCTTGTTGGGGTTACTGTCCCGCCCGGTACCCCACAGCCGGCAAGCCCCAAAGAAAAATCACACAGAGAGTCTACATTAGGTTATAAACTGATTGGCCCATTAGCTCAGGCTTCTTACTAGCTCTTATAATTTATATTAACCCATTGTTCTTATCTATATCAGCCACATGGCTGGTACCTTTTCTCAGCCGGGCAGCTCACATGTTGCCTCCCTGGTGGTCTGCGCAGGAATGCCAGGGAAGCTTCCTGCTTCCCAAATTCTCCTGTTCTCACCTCTACTTCCTGTCCGGTTTTCCTGCCTATACTCCCTGCCTGGCCAATCAGCATTTATTTAAAACATGATTGACAGAATACAGACAATTCTCCTGCACCAGAACATATGTTATGAAGGCTGTCATCTTCCAGCCAGTGAGCACAGCTCCCGTATCAGGAGTCTGTGTCTACTCCAAGAGGACCAGCTTGCTACTTGCAATTCCACATAGTCTTCAGAATCCTCGGAATCTTCCCCTGAGCTTCTGACTGGACTACACCCAGTCTCTTACTCTCAGCTATGCCTTTGCTGCTGTTCTGTTTGTCGGAACAGGGTTTCTCTGCATAGCCTGACTGTCCTGAAATTAACTCTGTAGACTAGGCTGACCTTGAATTCACAGAGATCTGCCTGACTCTACCTCCCAAGCGCTGGGATTAACGGTGTGCACCACCACATTCAGCTCTCAACCACGTCTTAAAACAACAAAAACATTTGATGATTATTTCATTATGTTATCAACTTCAGCATTATTTAGACTTCTTCTTTTAGATAGAAATTGTCTTAAGTATTTATATTCTAAATGTATCTTATTTATAGATTCAAAACTGAGGAGTTTTTCAAATTGATGACCCGATATTCTGTTTTCTGTTTCTGTTATTGCTTCTTCGATTAACACCATGGTAGCTTTTCATTTACTTTGAATGTGCTTCAGCAAATTATTATTTCTCTAGTCTATCACACTCCTCACCATCCAATATGACTCAATAGTTTCCCCAATGGTTAAGTATGTCACTTGTAATTAATGATTCCACCAAGCTTGTACAGAATAAGGGTCTATATTCCTTGGAGAGTAATTAGAACATTTATTGGCCCAATTACAAGTTGTGCACAGTGCTTTACACCATTAATGACATTTTACACCTTCAACATTGGAATGCAGTTCTCATGCATATATAAGTTAATTCAGAGATCAAAACAGTTTGTGAATTTAAATTCTAAAACAGCTAGGAGTTGATCATCAGTTAGTAACTTAAATGAAAGTTAGTAACCATATTAAAATCTTCATCAGAAGTTAGACATTTTATATTAGGAACTTCTTTTAAAGAGCTCTAACAAAAATACATTAAACAACTTGGCATTGCCTTCATTGTTTTGCAAATTTTGATTTTTAGATTTATTACCCTTCTCTATTGTTTGTATTTAAAGTTACCAACTCAGCTAATGTTCAGTTAGAGAGAATGGAATAAGAAAAGAATATTAAACATTTATTGACGTTGATGTTCCTGAAATTACATCTATTTCATATTCTAAAAAATTTATGTAGAAAGACTTCTTTATTGCACCTGATAGCAAAAAATGTTGTGTCTGCCACCTTATTTTATTTTAATCACAGTTTAAAAATGGAATCTCCATCATGAAAACTGGACTTAGAAGTTTAGCCAGCTCCTGGACTCAATCCATGTGGTTTAGTGTGAGCTATAGAAACAAGGAGGAAGCATATGGTCACTGCATTATCAAACCAGACAAACAGGCAGAAGAGAAAAGGAAGGAAAAACAGTAGAATGGAAACATTCTCCAGGCACTAAAGGCAAACAGAGCCTGTATCCCAGCACCAACTTGTAAAGGTAGAAAAGTAAATTCAGTGACCTCAACAACAAGCATTTATTGAGAAAAAAATCCCTTGCAAATGCCATAAATTCAGCAATAGCTGCACAATTTTCCCAATTAGAAGCAGATTTGATCTTTATAAAATGAAGAACATGGGAGCTAGCAGTAAACAAAACAGTCAGCTCTGACCCAATATCAAATACAAGCCTACCTCAAGATCCAACAAGACCTAAATTACTCGACTTAACTCTCTACAAGGGTCACCGTTCATATAAATGCAGCTGGAGACAAGAAGGCTGGCCACCTAGGGTCCATGGATATCACAGAACTTTGCTGATGGTGTCTAGCAAGTGCAACACTATGAAGGAACTGGCTAAACTTGTATCAAAGCTAGGTCAGAGGATAAGAAGATGCCGCCATCACAGTTCACAAAGTAGGAAAAAAAATATCCACACTGGAATACTGTCCAACCTTCAGTGGAGGGGAGAGAGACATGTTCTTTTTGTCTAAACAATAAAAATATATTGATATAAAGAATCCAGTGGTGCCACAGATTTCCTCTGGGGATAGTCTTCTTAGAGATTATTCCAAATAAACAAACTTTCCTTGTGACTGAATGAAGTCTGCATTTTTATAAAGATAAGCATTCATTTATTCTGGAAGCAGGAATTAAAAGATGCCTCATGGGATAAAATGATTCTAAATGGGACTAAGAGGAATAAATCTTGTCTTCAATAATTATATATAACTATATAGCTAACTATGCATAAAAATTTATATATATTTATAAATATTATATATATATATACTCTGTCTATTTCTTCCTATATTCCTCAGGTATAAAAAGGCTTATTACACCCACAGCTATGTCTTCAGAGCTATGTATACAGGACACAACAGAGTACTCCCAGTAGACTCTCAGGGCACACACAGCTTCCCTACTCAAGAACTCTTCACACTACAGTGACTCTCCTGGGTATATTTAGCATGCAAAAACAATACTAGAATTCAAAGATGCTACAGCAACAGAAATACAGAGTCTTCCGAACAGACTTCCAGATGTTTTGCCAGTCAGTGACGCACAAATGAATTCCCTGACAAAAAACTTAATAGTGCTCATTTTTTTAAAATAGTTAAAACTCTGAAAGATCATCTTCCTTCAGTGAGTTAATTTGGTCAGTTCTCTTCTATTTTTGGCAAAATTGTTTTTAACATAAAATTGTGAACACAGAAGTTCCCAGTGTCTTTCAAGCTTCATAAGTGTGTAAAGCCCATTTGTGCAAACGCTGGTCACTCCCATATGAAACAGCTTGTTTTTTTCTGTATTAAAAAAGTTTATTTTTAGAAAAGAAAACTCTGAAAAAAATATCCATCTATTTTCTATAGTTAAGATTAAGTCTCTAAACATTTTGTTCCATTTTAAAAAGAACCTGGAATGTTTGAAGATTCGCTTTTGGACACTGTCTACAGGTTTGTCATGTTACGGTAACCTGCAAATTAGAAGTCTTGTCATTTGAGCTTTCAGACGCTAAACATTTGGGATGACACCCGAGTCAGGGAGCAGAGTGTTCTTTACCCTGTGTGAATTATTACTTAAAGTGTAGTCGAGACATTTTAACACTCTGGCTCGTATTTGAATGCTGTACTGCTCACTCTTCTGTGTAAATTACTACTTAAGGTCCAATCTAGACTGATTAAAACACTGTAGTTCATATTTGGATGCTGTATTGGTTATTCTTCTCTTGCTACAATAAAACACCATGACCAAGAATTTCATGTAGATGAAATTTTAGGAGGAATTTCTTCTGCCTCACAGCTCCAGACAGATAACTCTCCATAATGACAAGGAGGAATGGCAGCAAGGACCAGCAGCAAGGAGTTGAGCAATCCCATCTCAGCACCCACCGTCCCCACCACATACACACAGGAAGTAGAAGAAGGGACAACAGTAAGAGGGGACAAGTCAGAAACCATGAGGCCCACCCCCAGTTGGTGTACTTTCTTGAGCAAAACTTTACCTTATAGAAGTTCAGTAAGCTTCTCTAGACAAAACACCAGCAGGAGAACAAGTGCTCAGATACCTGGGCCTTTGGAGAGTGTCTCTCACTCGAGCC
>JAQHUG010000004.1:4660645-4675330 GCA_028555095.1 Dicrostonyx torquatus
GCTGGTAGGCCACGACCTCGTGGTGATGCACAGATTCGTAGAAATGGGTTAAATTAATATGTAAGAGTTAGCCAATAAGAAGCTAGAGCTAATGGGCCAAGCAGTAATTTAATTAATACAGTTTCTGTGTGATTATTTCGGGCTTAAGCTAGCCGGGAGGCCAGGAACCAGCAAGCGGCTTTCTTCCCCCAGTAAAAGGCACACATGGAAGAGGGTCTTCCTCTGTGCATCCTCCATGGTCCACATGTACCAGCCTTTGCATGTGGTTGGAAGGAAACTACTCAGATGTTCCTGGTGATGCCTTGAGTTTTACATCAGAAATACTCTGCAAGTGCTAAGAGAACAATGTAGCTGGTACAGATGTAGGGACCCTGATAGCATGTGCTGAGCATGGCACGAATCACTGTAGAGTTAGCACTTCCCCTCACTAACACCCCGGAACTGGCACCACTGCTATCGCCTGTGCACAGGTTAGGACATAAAGGCTTGGGGCTGTTGTCTTACTTACCCATGTACACATGACTCAGAGGAGCAGAAGGCAGCCTGGAACCCAGCTCTCATATGCTGACCTTCTGTGATTGCTTCTTGCTTACTCTATCCTTATCCCTTTTGTCAGGACACACAGAGATGTGAACCTGTTCCATCTTTTCTGGAGGTCAGGGAGTTTGAGCTTATTTTTGCTCTTTCAAAGTTGTTGACAATAGGTATGGATACAAAACAAGATATCCTGACCTAGGCTGTAGTTGGTTGGTATTTTGGACATTAAGATGGCCCATAGAAGTGGATCCACTCCACCCTGACCCAAGGTCAGAGAATTCAAGCATAGTCCTTTGCTCTTTCTTTTAAAATAAGAGGTTTGACTTAGGGAGTGGCTGTCTACAGGATACTTGGTCGATGGTATGTTCATTGTCCTAAATATCAAAGACTTTACTCAGGAAATAATGGTTTAATGTCTCAAATATTGAAGCAAGTAACTATTCTGGTTATCTTTTGTGTCATGTTAAAGCAGGTTTTTTACCTTCTAGCCACCTTTTGTATTGGGGTATAAAAACATATATAAATTAAACACAGGTGAACTCAGGAGTTCGACATTTAGTATACATTGAACTGCTATGTCTTTGTGTTTCTGTGTTATCTCTGTTCCTCCTACCTAAAGTTTCTAGTCCTCACGCCTCTTCCCTGGAACATATGAGCCCTCCACAGCTGGACTGCAGCAGAAGCCACCCTCAAAAGGTGACTCACAGCAAGGTTGACAACAAAGAAATTGGCATTAACTGTGACAAGGCCTGGCCTCCAGGCTGTGACTCTCTCAGGCTGCCTGATGGTTGGCTGTAGGACTGAGTATCTGCTCCCAGCAGCTACAGGATGACTTCTCTCTGATCTCTTTGATGACAGTTCCACTAGGCTCAGGTCCCAGAACACTCTGCAGGCAGGACAAATTGTAGGTTGGAGGTTTTGTGGCTGGGTTGGTGTCCTAATCCCTCCATTTGAGGCCTTGCTTAGCTGCAGAAGATGGCTGGTTCAGGCAGGCTCTGTGTCCCCCATCTTTGCTGGAGTTACTCTCATAGCTTCCAGGGAGTTTCCACTGTACAAGGTCTCCACTTAGCCTCTAAGGCAAATTAAACAGCTTCAAAGTAAATCCACTGAGCTGCAGTATGGGTAGTATAAATTCCATGAAAGCATGATGCAGGCAGTGCGGGAAGTTGGTCTAAAGTCTGCACGCTGTAAACTCCCACTTTTGAGCCGTGATAGTGACCCTCCCTGCTTTATGTTTCTGCCATGCTGTGAGCTCACCAACCCTCCTGCCTTCCCCTAACAATCATGTGTCACACTGTGTGACTTTAATTGAATATATCCTCAAGGGAAACAAATTCTATTCTTTTATGGTAATGAATTCACCCTTCCACCCTAACAATGATGTGGGACTAGCCATAGAAAATGGTCAGCAATGGAAGTGAAGCTTAAGAATGAGTAACTCCTTATTTTTATCTTCATTCCTGGTGTGCATTGTGATAGCAATGGTTTGGACATAGCCTTTTATAAACCTGACAGTGTGTTAGCCCTTGAACGCATCCCCTCTGAAACGATACAGACAGTACAGCCTGTCATAATCCTGCGATAGATAGCCCAAACTCCAAAAAGGACATGAAGGTTGCCCCATGAGCCATATGGAAAATCAATGGTATAAACCTTGATTAGTTACTTCTCTAAATACAGGCACATCTTTCCAAGGATTCGTAAGGGACGTTTCTCTGTCTCAAAACAGACACCTCTAGTATTTAATCTTGAGTCGGGAAGAGTCAAAACCCTCGGCATTCGTTCACATGAACGAAGGCTAATGAGGCAACACTTCTGTTCTCTGCTTCAGAATTTGGGTGAGGTTAAAGTAAAACAGCTCATCTTGGGTAGTCTCCAGGTTGTATATAAAACATGAACATTCTTTACGTTAGAGTCAAGAGCAACTGGAGAAGAATTCCTATCTTTTATGGTCCCACCCATTCAAAAAACATGCTTCACGAGGTTCATTTTAGAGCAGAATTTAATAACAAACTAGCACCAATGTTAGTCTTTAGACTTTAGAGGCTGCCACAAGTAATTTATGCCCACTTATCTTACATTGATCCCACAATAACCCACTATCCAGAGACGTCACTTGTTATGTTAGGATTTGTTTTTACAGATGAGAATGCTGGAGGTCAGCCTACAATCTAAACTTGTCTAAGAAAGATGAATTAGAAGCAAACTCTCCCAGCAGTGGTGGTACACGCCTCTAATCATATCACTTTGGAGGCTTAGGCACAAAGATCACAGGTTCTGGGCCAGCTTAGGCTGTGCCATGAGATCCTGCCTAGAAACAACATAGAAATAACTCAATCTCCCCTCAAGACAGGATAAATTCAGTTGCATATATGTACGCCACATTCATGAAACTAGAAAGTGGGCTGCGAGAGAGGAGAAAGAGAGGTTCTCAGAGAAAGAAAGGGTATCCTAGAGAGCCTTCATTGTCAGTCTGAGACCCCCTCGCACACCCAGGAAAGGAATTGCCTCTATAATGGAGACCTGTAGGAATGGCTGTGACAGATTGTCCTGGTCATTAGTTGCTAGAGCAGGACAAACTCACTGTGGGTGGCACCATTCCTTAGGCAGATGTTTCTGGGCTCTGTAATAAAGTTTGCTAAGCACCAGTCTATCTATAAGCCAGAAAGCAAAACAGCCTGCCCTGATGTCCCTCAGTGATGGATTGTGTATAAGCTGGTTAACCCATGCCAAGGAACCCTGTTGTTTTATAGGCTGATTAAAAAAATAAGTGGAACAAGAATCAGAACACAATATCCTGTCTTCCCCTATGCCCTTCTTCTCTTCAGAATTAACAACACATTCTATATACATTGGGTTTGTGGTTTGGAAGGACACCATTTTCTGGCGATATCTGTAGAACCTGAACACAGTGGCACAGAGGGTCATCTGCCCTGTTCAACTGCAACTCTCGGTCATGAAGAACTCAATGGAGGGTGTTCTCACACACAGTAAACTTGCCTGATAGCTTTTTATAATGCAGTCAGTTCACCCTGTCTCACATACGATAGCTTCTGGGTTCCTATATAGCCATTCTCTACTCAACAAATGCTCCTGTGTGTAACATTTTGAAGCTACATGTAAGTTCAAACATTTCTCCTCAACAGTGTTGTCATATGTGGGGGTAAATATCACCTGATGCAAAACGGACATCTGTGGAGCCTTTGTTCCTTTGAACCTAATCTTTTTTTTTTTTTTAAGATAACACTCAATGGCAAGGCGTTTAGAACAGAGAGTGCCAGATGAGGCAAGCATCGACACCATTGTTCCACACCTCGCCTTCTCATTTCAGGGCTGTTAGATGGTTTTAGATGCGAGAAAGACTGCAAATCACCAAGACAGAACCCATTGCTTTAAACCTTGTTATTGTAGAATGTAATTTTGACTCTGATTATCGGGAGAAAACAGCACAAGCTGCAAAGATTTCCCTTAATCATTCGATTCATGCAGCATTCCTGAAAGAAAGAAATCAATAATCATGTTCAAACGCAGCAGCTGTCAAGGAGTAAAATACAAAAGTGCCTTTGTGCCTCGTTCACTTAAATAGAACGTTGTGGTTTTTCTCCAGAAAAACAACTTTTCTTTTCCTCGGTCGTTCTGACAGGCACCCTCATGACAGAGTGGAGAAAATAATCAGCCAGGACTTGGTTTTCAGAATCTTTCTGCCTTTAAGATTCCTCTCCTAATCAGAGACTCTCTGTGGGCGAGTGAAGAGTCAGAGAGAACACAGGAAGCAAACTCGTTCAAGGGCACAAGAAACCCAAAGGGGTGCGGGAGGGGTGTGCTTTGTTCTGTGTTTGAACCTACAGAAAAGAGAAAGATGGGCTTGTGTTTTTAATTTTATCTTCCAGTAGAATGGAGAAGAAAAGGATAAAGACCTACCCAAGTTCTGAGAAAGCTCCGACGTTTGTGACAACGCTTGTGACTAGCAGGGAAGTCATACAGGGATGTCTCGCCAGTGTGGCCCTTTTGAGGGGAAAAGGAGCCCAGTTTTCGTTGGCCCCTTTGGAGGTGGAATCCCACCACACAATATGGGATGAAGAGGGGAAGGAAAGGGTGCACAGCATGGAGCCTGGGTTTGCTTCCAAAGCCATTTAAATCACTTTCAGATATGTCCGACTGGCTGTGAGTCCCTCATTTCAAAACAGCAACAGTCTTGCTGAGAAATGTCTTAGGGTTTTAGGGGAAAGGCAAATACATTCTTAGCACAGCACCTTGAAAAGAGTTCGTGGTGGGGGCTAGATGAGCCGAGTGAACATTCTTTGGTGTAGGAGGGGTCTTCTGTATTTTGGGTTACTCTCACTGGTTGAATAAGGGACTGTCTGGCCTATAGAATAGGACATAGCCCTTAGGTGGGCGGAGTAGACAGAGCAGAAGGTGGTGAGAGAGAAGGAAGTGTGAGAGACGCCATGCTGCTCTGGTCTGAGATGGACACTGGTTAGACTCATGCCGGTAAGCCACAACACGTGGTGATACACAGATTACTAATTATGGGTTAAATCAAGATGTAAGAATTAGCCAAGCAAAGGCTAGAGATAATGGGCCAGGAAGTATTTGAATGAATACAGTTTCAAAAGGGCCCACGTTCCTCTTAGCCACACTACCTCTTACAATAATTCTTCACCTTGGTTGCTGGATTTCAAGGTAAAGAATGTTCAATGGGCTCATTGAGTCCCCACCTCACTCACCACGGAGTCTTTACAAGGTGCTTTACAAGACTGCTGGGTTTCCTTGAAGGTGCTTTGAGTTTAGTGCCCTAATCATCTGTATCCTCACACTATCTCCAGTGTTAATAAATACTCATGGTTATCATTACCATGGCTGCCATTCTTGTTAGGAAGTTTATCTTGCAGCCCTCTGGGTCACAAGTACCTGAGACAGACTTCACAAGAGGTCCTAGGACAGGCTAAGTAGTTGGAGAAAAGTGGTACAGGTGATAACATACAAAAACTTTAAGTACTAATGAAGAATGTGTTCTTTTGAAACTAGATCTGTTTTGCTAGATCTACCCAACCAAATGAACTTGAGAGAATAAGATGGTCCCTCTGCCCCTCATTTACTCTTTCATTCACTTGCTCCATGCAAGTCAGTTCCCATCATTGTAACGAAATCCAGCAATCTGCTTATAAAGAACGGCTTACTATCTTTGATTCACAGGACTTTCCAGATTGACTTCCCATGGTGCTTTGAGCCTGTGGCAAGGCGGGACATGATGCTAAGAACATGGAACAGGAAAGAAAAGTAGCAATAAAAGAGAAAGTAGGGACCACAGACCCAAAATCGCTCTATAGCTACCCCATTATACACATAAGGAATTTGACCTACCTTCCGAAAGGTACCACAACCACTCAATTATGCTACCCTGGAGACCAAGGTTTCAATGCATGGGATTTTGTGGGTACTCAAGATCACTTCAGTGTTCTGTGACAGGATCAAAGTAAGACTTTTTTTTAACTCCAAATTAAATTTAAAAAAATTTAATTGGCATTTCAGTGACCTTAGAATTTTTATGTTTCATAGATTTTTGTCAGAATATTATACAAATTTTGTTAACTTCATGCGTGTTTAAAGGGATAAGAACTGAAATATGTATATACTGTTAAAAATGTTGAATAAATAATATACATTTTATTATACACTTCACATTTATAAATTATATAATTTACAATACTAAACATTCACATTTCTTGTAATTCCTCATGAGGATTGTAATAATGGCTAAAAAGAACAAATAAGGCTGGAGAGACAGCTTAGCACTTAAGAGCACACAGCTGTGGCCAGCAGAGGACTTGCGATCCCAGGATCCCCCTCAGGTGGTCCGGAGATCCCTGCAGTCTCAGACCCAGGTACCCCAATGCTCCCTTTGGCTTTCCAGAGGCACCTGCCCACTCACTTCTACATGCCCATATTCATGAGCATACACGTGAATATGACTAAAAATAAAACAGACCTTGGAAAAGAATAAATATTTCTTGTTCCTTAACATTAAAAATATGCTTCTTGGGGTAAAAATATCATCAGCTATTCATTTTAGCAGCTACTTTACCCTTTTTGGCAAGAAAGCAGTTTAGAGACACACACAAAGAAAGAAAGAACAAATAATCAGCATAACGGTTTGCATAAAACTGACTGTTGTTGACGTAAAAGTATTGGAGATAAAAACTCTTTCATGCTCCTATTTTGGTCTCTGTGCCACCCGAACGAACTTTCTTCCCCTTGATACCTATTTGCATTTCAGATAAAATGCATGTCCTTTGCTTTTCCTTTCACTGCTAGCATACAACCCCGGTGACTAATAATCAAAACATTTTCCTAATAAGACGAATAGACTTTATAATAAAAATCTGTGGGAAGGCTGTGCAAAATCAAGTCACTATGAAGTAAAACTAATCCTTCTAGGTGATAAGAAGTCTTCAAAGGCAAGTTTTATATAAAAGAAGAAATCACAGAATGCCATTTGGTTTGCCCTGTGACCCTGGTGAAATGGCGGACATATCGAGACAGCGGGGCTCATTAGAAGCACAGATAAGACAAAGGCAGGCCAGTGTTTTTGACTGTGACCCCGATGGTTGTCGCTTTTCATTACTTATTCAGAGTGAGCAGAGGATGGAGTGTAACTGACCTCACCCTGGGCCTCAGATGGCTGGAAATGTCAGGAGTGTGATGTGACTCTCATTATGGGGCATAAGGAGTTACAAATTGTGTTAGTTGGTGCTCTCTCGATGAGCAGTGACATCATGACGCAGAAAGGAGTGTTCAGAAGGTAAAGAGTTGGTTCATATGGTTGGAGAAGCTCAGAAAATCTTCCATCTGCCATCTGCAAGCCAGAGACCCAGGATTCTCCATCTGCTGTTAAAGGCCCCAAATCCAGGAAATCCAGGGTCCTCAGCCGGGAGAAGGTGGGTTTTCTAGTTCAAGAAGAATGCAAACCTCCCAGCAATATGTTCCTTTTCTGCTGTGACAAAATACTATGACTTTAAGACAAATTAAGGAAGGGTGTTTATTTTGGTTTGGGTTTTCAGGAGGTTTAATTCCTCGTTTGGGGGTAGAGGCATGGCAGGAATAGGAAGCTAAGACATCACGTATTTCACAGCAAGCAGGAAGCAGAGACCAAACTGGAAGTAGAGACTCTTCCTGGCCACACACTTCCCCCAGCAAGGCTGCACCTCCACATTCCTCTCCAAAAGGCAACAGTAACCGGGGACCAAGTGTTCCAATGCCTGAGCCCATGGGGGAGACTTGTCAATCAAATCCCCACACCTCTATCTGTGCCTCGATGTCCTGCTTAGATACAAAACACACCACAACTGCTCACACACATTGATAAGGTAACCCTTCCTCAGCCTGCTGAGTCCTGTCCTGAACCCTCCCTGCCCCCGAATATCTTCACAGATACCCTCAAAATCATGATCTGCCAGCCCTCAAGGCACCCTTAACACAGTCCAGCCGAAATCAAAGCTAACCATCATAAGGACTACTTCTAGTCTTACATTCCAGAGAAGGAAAAGAATCAACGTATAAATTTTTTTTAAAAAAAATTAAAACTAGTTAAAGCGCTTCTGCTTATTGAAAATCTATTTCGGTGGTCTAAGGTCAAGCTATTGTATAAACATCTCCCTCATCTTTCCTGATCAGTATAGAAAAGCAAAAGCTCCTCCATGCATCCTCTGAGCATTTAAGAATGGAGCAACTGTTTGAATGCAAAATATGCCCACAGGTTCATATATGTGAACACTTGTCCCCAAGAGGGCGGCACTGACCTGGCAGAGTGTGCTACCTTTAGCCAGTAGAGCCTACACAGAGGAAGTGAGGGTCCAGAGGGCATGCATTGAGGGATACAGATCTGTTTCTGGCCTAAATTCTCTGTTTATCAGCAGCTAAGATGTAGCGCACTCCAGCGAACACTTCTGCTGTCATGCCTTCTCGATAGTGACAGAGTAATAGACCATGAAACCAGATATTCCGTGCTGTGGTGAGAAAAGTAAATAACATATAAAAAGGAAAGCAGAAGTGGGGCGGTTGCTGTTAGAAACCTGACCAGGTAGTTTGTAGGCTTGAAGAATTGGTTTGTGGGGAAACTATGGAAGAGTTGGGAGCTGTGCAGTATCAAAGCCATAGGATGCTGTAAACAGATAGCAATAGGACATTCCAGTGGGAGATCAGAAAAGCCCAACATCGAGAGAAATGTTAACAGTGAAGGCCCAGCACAACAGGTTTGAGAGAATGAAGACTTAATTGGGGATTTGACTATAGGCCATTCTTGCTACAAGAATGGCAAAAGGAAGAAATGAAAAGAAGAAGCAAATGAAAGAGAACAGAAAAAGGACATGAAAAGAAAGGCTGTTTTCTTCCTTGTCCTCAAATTTTGACTAAGTCTAAATTCAAAGGCTAAATAGACAAATTAATTTGGTGGATAAAATTTCAAGACAATATAGTATTCCAAATGTGGAATAGTTTCTGTTACCTATTCACTATCTTTAGTCAGATTTACAGTGATAGACAGACACACAGACAGACAGACACATACACGGGGGGGGGTTATTGAGAGTAAAACAGATGATGTAAAAATGAACAATCTGATGTGAGAAGGAACATGTACGAAGATAAGGTCGTAAGCAAGACAGTTCCAGATAAATTTGCTACAATTTTTAAATTTAAAATGATAAATGCTAATAAAAAATAAGTTAAACACTTTATGCTGTGATGATAGAAAGGGTCCTTTAATGGCAGAACCACAGCCATCAAAAAGGATATAAAAATGCAAACTCATTTGAAAACAGAGTCCTAAAAAGATAGAAATACCAGGGTGCCCTGTAAACAGCTGCCTAAGGCAATGGTTCCCCTGGAGAAGCCACTAAGTCAGTCAAAGGCTACTGTCAGCATTGCTCATGGAGTCAGGCTACATCTCAAGCTGAGAACAGAACTTGGCATCATCCACATGATACTGACTTTCTAAACATGCAGGGTGTAATAGCTACTGAATTATATAATCTTGTGCCAAGATTCAAAACGAAACAAAATAGCCTGCGAGGCTCGTGTGAAGCTATTCAAAGGAAATACGACAGAGACTTGGGAATTTCCGAGTCACCAGATATCTCTGTTAAGGGCAATTGCAGGCATCAAGTAAAACCGAACCAATGTAGAGGCCACATATGCTACAGCTAAGAGGGTCATGGTGAGCATGGCCTGATCCCACTTGAGTCCATATCATGCTATGACATGAGGCTTAGATGTTGGGTGTGGAGTTGTGCTCTTTGATGTTTTCCCTACTGACTTTCTGCAGACAGAGGCAGCTGGTTCCTTTCCCAACTCCCCTGACTCAAAATAATCACATAGAAACTCTACAATAGTAATACTATTTGGCCAACAACTTAAGCATATTTATCATCGCTAACTCTTATATCTTAATTAATTTGTAGATTGTCATGTGGCTGTGGCTTACCTGCAAGGTTGTGGTGGGTCTGTCTCCCGTGGGCGGCTACATGGTGTCTCATTGACCCTGCCTTCTTTCTCCCAGAATTCAGTTTAATTTTCCCACCGAGTACTCTTCTGTTAAGCCACTGGCCAAAACAGCTTTATTCATTGACCAATAAAAGCAATACTCCTACACCATTTCCCCTTTTTGATTTAAATAAAAAGGAAGGTTTTTAACTTTAACATAGTAAAATTACATATAATAAAACTTTATCAAACAAGATTTATAGTTACGATGTTTATATCTACTTTATCTTTTATCATAACTAAGGAAAACTATAACTATACTATCTATTCTTCAACTCCATCAAAGGCTCCAGAAGGATATAATATTACCTAAGTTACCTAAGTAAACAATATTACCTAAGTTGTAAGCAACTTCCAAAGCTCTAGAATTGACAGAGATGTCTTACTGCCCGGACAGCCAACCAAAGTTCTCTGTATCGTTGGGGCACCCATCTTCAGCCTACAGGCCCATAGTATCTGGCAGACTTTTCCATGTAAATTTGGAGATTCATTCTGCCTTGTAAATGCAAAGTCCATCAGTTGCTTTCTACTGTGTCCTGCAGAATGTCTGGCAGACTCTTTCATGAAGCAGGAACCCCGAAGGACAGTCTCACCTTCAGGCAAGCTCAGCAATCATTTTTCTGTGAGTCCCTGCATGCCCAGTTCATACAGCATACCATCAAGCAGTCCAGGCAAGAGAAGTCTCTTGCCCAAATGGCTAACCAACCCTATAAGAAGCCTTTTCAGTGCCCATCATCCTCTTGAAGTAGATTGGTGCTGCCAAGAGCAGATGTGTCTTATTGTCATGAAAAGCCCTAACTTCTTAAAATATTTTAAATGCCATATTCTGAAGGTCTCTGAAAAATTTGAAGAATACCTATCTAACTGAAATGTATTTCTTCATATCTAGAAAACCTAACATGACTACAAACTTGACTATTATAGATGACTATCTATTAACCTGTATTTCTTAATTATACATTACATTTTTAAATGAGCTGGACAAACAAAATACCTTAATCAAGAGCATAAATATACATATAACAAAATTGACCTTAAATTTGTATCAATAAACCAAGATCCATACCAATGCAAAGTATTCATCTCTATAGCATATCTCCCTTTAAATGTAAACAGCCATTTATAGACAATATTTGGGAATTTGGGCATAGTTCTCTCCAAACTGCTTCCTGCTTTTTGTTAGGCAAAGTAATTTTGGGGGCTGTTCACTGTGACCTTTCAGGGGGTCTTGGTTCATCAAACCAAACTAATCTAGAAGCAATCCACAGATTCTCATCCTCCGTGGAAACACAAGTAGAGCCTTTTTTCCAAAGCAACATGACCTTAGACCCAAATTTTAAAGTCAAGATACCTTTAAAATATATATGTTGGTTTAACTTAGCAGCCTGTACAATGAAATGTCTCTCTGTACTTAGCTTATTCACAGCCAAAAAAATTCAAAGAAAACACAATAGTATACATAATCCAGACTGTGTATATTCCATCTTCACATGGCTTATTTTCATTATTTTTTAATCTTTGACTGTCTGTATTCTGTCTCTTAAAATACTTTATTTTTTAAATGATTTATGTTTTTTATAATTTTTATATTCTTTTTTATTTCTCTCCCAAGCCTACGTATATTTACCCAACATTGTGGTCCATTTAGAGTTCAAATCTGAATCTGTCTTTATTATGTATTTGTAATTATTTTCTGACCAGAAGTGTCTTTTTTTATGTTAAGCGGGCATGGCTAGGACTAACTCCAGCACTGCCTGTTGTCTCTGTAAAGCCCAACATGGTGGAGGCATGTTCACTGCCTCTGAGAGCCATTCCCATTTAAATGCTCCATAACTGGACCTCCCTAAAGAGTCAGAGCCATTTCTACTGGTGAACCAGGCAGTCACAGGTTTTAAAGAAGCCACACATTTTTACTGCACTTCCCTTGTAAACAGAGCCTATCTGGAAAAAAATGCATTGACCAAGAAGCTGTGCTTGGCTCCTATTTTTGTGTGTCTAGAAGGCTTTAAAATAAAAAGGGTTTGTTATACTAATCTGGGTGCTAATCTGTAATTGGAGGCTGCTCGTTCATTCCTGGCCACTCAAACCCAAAATAATCACATAGAAACTATATTATTTAAAACACTGCTTGACCAATATCTTATGCATAATTCAACTAGCTCTTATATCGTAAACTAACCATTAATCTCCACTAATCTGTGCATCACCACAAGGTAGTGGCCTACTGGCAAAGTTTCAGTGGGCTCCAGCAAAGGCGTCTGTCTTCTGTGGCAACTACATGGCTTCTCCCTGACTCTGCCTACTCTCTCTCTCTCTCTCTCTCTCTATATATATATATATATATATATATATCTTTCAGCCTGACTATATTTTGTTAAGCCTTTGGCCAAAAGCAGCTTCTTTATTAACCAATAAAAGCAACACATATACAGAAGGATTCCCCACACCAAGTTTCTGCCTTACTTTAGTCCATTCTTTTGCTGTCATCTTCTTCCTCCAAAATGCTGATGTACAAAATCCTTTGTCAACAGAACCAATGCTCCTGGCTTGCTTTCATCCCAGTCTTCCTCAGAGAGGTTTCATGGAACATATGATTTCAGACAAGAGAGCATTTTTTAACTAGTTTTTCTAATTATCACCATTCATGTTTTTCCCAGAAAGAAAATATAATAGAACATTTTAACGTTGTAGTTTACAAATTGATGAGCTGTCAAATTAGTTCCCTTGTCCTTATTGCTCTATTTAGACAGGCTAATAACGCATCATGGTCACATCTCTTCATAATTATCTTCAAGAGCAATGCACTATGGGATGCATGACGTCCCATCCTCATACTCTGTCATTACAATCTAGGGCTGCAGGTACCAAAAGCAGAATATGGCAAGATGAGTAAAACTAGTAAAACTCAGAGTTAGATAAGCATGTGTGGAATGTATATGAGTGTGTGCGTGCTTGTGTGTGTACATGTGTGTGTGTTGAGTGCATGCATGTACATGTGTGTGCAAGTGTGTACATGTGTGTTTGAGTATGTGCATTCATATGTGTGTGTGCAAATGAGTGTTCACATGTGCGTGTGCGTGTGCATGTGTGCATTGCATGTATATGTGTGTGCACGTGTGTGTGTGCATGATGTGTAGTGTATGAGCATGTGTGTGTTATGCTAGATTCTCAACCAAGTTATTTAAAATTTCTTTGTCTATTATGAATCTTGCAATGAACACGTGAGCACAGATATTCTGTAGGCATATTCACAGAAATAGGATTACCAAAACATAAATTACTTCCATTTTTAATTTCCAGTGAGACTTCTGTTTTCCATGGTGCCTGTACCACTCTATAAACTCTCCATATATACATGAAGATTCTGTTTTCTCCACTTCCTTTCCAGCACATTTTTAGGAGATTTTATTTTCAAAGCTGTTTTTCACATTTCCAGCAGACTTTAAAGGAAGGTATACAGCCTTTATACTATTTCTCTATAAGAAAGCTTCATTTGTTATGAGACGAACCCACACTGATATATCATTACTACCCAATTACCTTAACTTGAATTCAGGTTCACTTTCATGCTTAGTGTTTTAAAGTTTATGAATCTGTACTACTGCATCCACATGGCCGTCATAATACAGAGGCGTCTCAGCTGCTTTAAAATCCTCTGTGTGCTACGAGTTTCCTCACTTTTGCCAATCACTAGTCCTTTACTTGTATGCCTATATTTTCTTTTTATCATGGCACTGTGGAAAATTTTCTTACTTATCTCACAAACTTGTTATGTATTATATCTTCCTCCATTTCACTCCTTTTTTTATATTTCATTTCTCAATTTCACTCCATTGTCTCAAAAATGTATCCATTAACATACTGAAGATGCCTAAGCTTTTTACAATAATGAACAAGGCTGCAAAAACATCTGTGTGCAGTTTTCCGCATAAGCAGGCTTCCTGGTTTCAAAACATGCTACAAATTTATTGCCATCAAAACGCTGTGGTACTGGCACTGAGAAACTCCAGACACAGATTCAAGTACTTAAGGTCTGCTAGTCTTAAATAAAAATGCCAAGAGCACAAACCAGGATGAGAAGCTTGGGGAAAGAGATGATATTCAACCTTTATCCCACACCATATATAATGATAAACTCCACACTCACACCATACCTAGCCATAAACCCAAAATTCATACCCTACATAAACTCAAAACTGTTTAAGAATTTACATGTAAGCAAGAAGTGAATCTATAAAACTTTTGAAGAAAAATACAGAGCAGGCTTCGTGGGTTTGTTTTAGGCAGTGATATCTTGGCTATGTCTCCAGAAGCCCAAGCAACCAAAAAGAAGGGGACAAGTCGTATCCCAACAAATGACATTGCCTCAGCCCAGCGAAAATCAGTAAGGAACAGAGTGAAAGACAGCCTCCAGATTAGGAAAAGTGTAAGCCACGTTTCTGTGAAGAAGTTGAGACACAAGATCAGGCCTTCCTTACAAATCAGTAAAAAGAAGATAACATGGGGCTGGAGAGATGGCTCGGTGGTTAAGAGTACCGCCTGCTCTTCCAAAGGTGCTGAGTTCAATTCCCGGCAACCACACGGTGGCTCACAACCATCTGTAATGAG
>JAQHUG010000004.1:4680582-4693477 GCA_028555095.1 Dicrostonyx torquatus
ACTACACTTCTCTGTGGCTATATTATGCTGGTTTAGTAAATTAGTGGTTGTAGATTTTTCTTCAGTAACCATGATTTCACCCACCCTGAGTAGTTAGCTCATTTCCAGTATCAGACATGGTTTTCCTCTTTTGGGTGGGTCTTAAGTCCATCTTGGTGACCTTAAATCCACCTTGGTTACAATCTGGTATTCATGCCACTATTGCATCCTTGGACTTATATTGCCATGTTGGTTATTGATGTGGTTTCTAGCCATTAAAGCTGCAGAGAACTACTGGTTGCCTTCTTCCTTTGGAAGCTTGCTTGGTGCCTCTGGTAACTCACTATTTTGTATGTGAATCTTTTTGTTTGTTTGTTTGTTTTTCGAGACAGGGTTTCTCTGTGGCTTTGGAGCCTGCACTGGACCTAGCTCTTGTAGACCAGGCTGGTCTCGAACTCACAAAAATCCACCTGCCTCTGCCTCCCAAGTGCTGGGATTAAAGGCGTGTGCCACCACCGCCCGGCCTTGTACGTGAATCTTAAAAAATAATGAAAAAATATTAGTGATCTTAAAAGGTGCAATTTATTTGTCGCAACAAGATCTACTATTTTGTGTAATGAATATGTCCTAACAAAAACATAAATAACATAACGTTAAATCCATGTAAAGTAAACTTCAAAGTGAGATACAGGAGAGAAAAAAGTATGTGTAACATTGGGGTAATTTCCTTAATATCTGTAGAAAGAAGTAAAAAATTGAAGAAAAAGATGACATTAAATTTAAAATGTGTAGATAAAGAACACAGCATAAATGAATCAGGAGGAAAACTGCAGACTCTGAGATGACAGCTATAGGATGTGAGGAAGTCATAACCCGTCTTTGCAGAGTTCATAACGAACTTCTTCATACCAGTAAGAAATAGAAAGGCAACCCCAGAGAAAACCAGACAAGTTCATCAATACATAATTAGAAGGAAAAAGCATGAGTGGCCTATTAGCAGGGATAAGATATTAATCTAGACAGTCCAAGATAAAACAGCAACGGACCATGTAAGACACCTATCAGGTGGTAAAATAAACATCACGAATACAAACATTGACTTGGGATGTGGGAACGGAATTCACATCCTTTATCAGATGGCACAAACAACTTGGTACAACTAGCTGGGTCTGGACTAGCACATTCATAACACATGGGACAGAAATTATATTTCTATGAGGTTTTAAAAAAAATTTCCATGTGCATCTAAAGGGACCTCCTCCCAACCTCAGAAATTAACAATTTTAGTCCAGTGTGGAAGCAAATAGCATCAAGTTTATTTATTCAATATAACACTATTTAACAGTTAAACTATGTACCATGGGAATAGAGATTGAGCTTGAAAACACTGGGGATAAAGGCGAGTGACGACGTCATTTGTGTGGAAGTTTCAAACATACCTCTTTTCATGAAACCCACTGGAGCACATAACATCTGATAAATACAAGACATTAGAAGGAGGTTTAGTACAAATCAACCTTCACTCCATGGCTGCTCTTGGAAGAATGCAATCTCTGAGATCTATACACCCTGTTAGCAAAGTTGGAAGAATCACATCCCTTTCGCCAGAGGTACTTAGAGTGTTGTCTAAGCACAGAAAATGCATAGATTTCATATTCCAGGGCAGAGGAAGTAGAAGGGGCAGACAACAAATTAATGCATGCAAAATGATCCTGCTGTTTGTAAACACAAAGACCAGGGAAGCTACAGGACCACCTTAGAGGAGCAAACTTTCCACACAAGCCTGGGTGAAAAAAAGCAGGAGTCAGGAGAACCCAGGGACAGAGGTCCCATGGAGGAGTGAGCTAGGCCCTGGAAGCACCAAAGAGACCAGGGGCCTGCATGGAGGGAGAAGGGAGAGTCAGGAGGGTCAGGATAGAGCCCTCTTGGCTATGGTTAACCATGCAGAATGTTTTCATGACAGTGAATCTGTGACTTGACGTGACTCGCTTGTTAAAAACATGCCCTCCGGTGGCTTGCTTCACAGAAAGGAAGACTGTGCAGTGAACACAATGACTCAGGAGCTAAGCATCCTAGGTTTCTAGGTCAGTGGCTCTACACAAGGACACCTGGTATGTGCCATCTCATCTACACTGATACTGTCCATCTCCTTATTTGTCACCAAGGCTTAGGGCCCTAAAGGTTCAGATTAGTGCTGGTCTCATAGAAAGCCTGCCAATAAATTCCTCTGCTGCCAACGCTATCCTTAGAGAAGCTGTACTCTTGCATCCCCCTGACACCCAACGCTGGGTTCAAAAGAACAGAAGGTTTCAGAGCAGTCAAACCTGATCTTGCCAAGAAAGAAATCAGAAAATGTGCATGCAGCTAAAATAGCCCTGAACTTGGATTCCTGTTCTGGTTCCAGCCATTCTGTTACCTTGAATATGCCACCAAAGTGTTTCTAGCATCAATTGCACACCCTAAAAGTGCAGACACTATCTACCTTCTCTCTGTGCATGTGGCTGAGCAGAGCAAGAGATTACAGATGTGAGGCCCTGGAGAAGCAAGTGTGAGAGATGGACAGGCTGTGCATCTGAGTGCTGTACCATGGAACATGCTCAGCTGCAAGCGAAATGCCCCCCAGAACATCTGCAGCACAGTGATCGCAGTAGAACGGATGGTCAGGTCAACAATGCCTTTCTCTCCCACAGAAATCCCAGAATACCCTTAGGAAAGAATGGTCAGGTCAACAATGCCTTTTTTCCCACAGAGATCCCAGAATATCCTTGGGAATTTCTTTAACTTAGTCTTCTCTCTCTCAACCCTAGCCTCTGCATGCATTCTCTCTCTGCAAAGGGCATAAATGATTTTTTAAAACTAGCGCCAATACTGGAAGAAATCCACAGCCACCTACATGGTGTGTCACAGTAGCCAAGTCCTCATAAATATGAGATAGGGTAGATTATGAAGTGTTTATGAAATCTGCTTCATTCTCTGAAAAGGGAAACTTAGTTCTCAGATAGCTGGAGGTACTGCATGCACACGGGTGGTCAGGAGACCTGGTGCTGCCTTAACCTGTAGCAAGTGTATTGTAAATGAAAAGGCACCAAAGCTCCTCTAAGGCCTTCCCTCACAGTCTTTCAAAGGAAGGAAGTCTTTTCTTTTGGTTAGACATCACATCTCTGAGGATATCTTGTTAGACACCACTTTGAAATACCAATATATACCCACTGAAGCAGCAAAAATTAGGGGGAATGGAACACCAAGTGTTGACAGAGGGCTGAAGAACCGGATGCTGGGTGCAAATTGGTGAAAGTGCCGAGATGCCGTTCTCGGGAAAAGTGTGAGACAGAATCTGCTTTTACCATCGTTACCTTCAGTCTGATCACTGTGTGACTCTCAACCCTTTGAACGTGGCTGTGTGACTCTCTACCCTTGAACGTGGCTGTGTGACTCTCTTCCCTTTGAACATGACTGGGAGCAAAACCTGAAGGCAACAGGGTTGGGTTTGGTACTTCTAGAATCAAATGACTTAAGCTGAGCAAAAATGTCTGGCTCACAGAGGCATGGAAGATGCAAATGAGAAAAGTGGGATGCTTAAAAACTGTGATGACTCTAATGACTCCTCAAGGCAATACACAGGGAGGAAGGAATTCAGGAACAGAAACAAATACTGACCTCTAACGGAGGGCATAAAACGCTGGAGAGAGGAAACACCCTACATAGGTGTATCATCTCTTAAACGGGTGACCCCACATCACCAGTTAGTTCCTTCTGGCTGCCTGAGTCATTCCAAAGAAAGGAAGGGCCGCTCTTCCAAAATCATTATGCCATAAAGAAAACTAAAGGATGAGCTTTTTCCTACTGGAAATATTTTTCTGTGCAGAATCCAATTTGAAGAACTTAACTTAGCCATGCGCGATTCCTTGTAACTCATAAAATGTTATTGCCGCGATTAGAAAGTTAGGCGGCAGCAGTGATAAGATGCAAGGTTAGACTTCCGATTTCCAGCCAAGCATTCCTTCTTCTGTGCCCATGGGTCTCAGCAAGGGAATGTGGTACCCAAAGGTGCAGGAAATACGTAAGACATTCAAGGGGAGAGAGGCTGTTGCTAGCACCTAGTAGACCCAGGTAAGCACTAATCTTCCAACATAGAGGACAATTTCCATACAACAAATTCTCCACACCATGCTCTCAAGAAGCCAAGGCTGAGAAACATCTCTCTGAGTCAGCCGGTTTCCCAAATATACATTGTAAAACTGGTACCCTAGACTGGTGCGTATCAAATGCTGTACCAAAATGTCTGACCCTGGGATCAAGAGGTGGCAAAGTCAGCCAGACTCAAGTGCAAAGGTGTGAGTCTGCCCAAGACTTCTGACACTTGCTGCGAGGTCCCAGTTGCCAAGGACATCCCACTTCAGACATCTGCCTTCACATTTGATATCTGCTGGGTGACTCACAGAACTCAAGAAGTGCTATACTTAGTGTTACAATATGCAAATTAGAGCTAGTCAAGAGGTACATGGGGAAAAAAGGGGGGACGAGATGGAGAGAGGATACAGAGCTTCATGTCCTCAGGCTTCATTTGCCCGACTCCCAGCACTGGCACACCCCAGAGCACACACTGAAAATGCACAACTCAGGAAGCTCCCCTGACTCTAGTGTCCGTTGCACGACTGATCGAATAGCAACCTATAGGGATGTCCAAACACTCGTCATCTACATAGCATATACTCTCAGGTATCACCAAGGAGGCCTCATAAATAACACAGGCATTCCTGACACTCAGGATATCCCAACCGTTTAGAAGGCACTTCCCCTAGGACTGGGTTGAGATCAACCCTTTGTCTGAGTAGAGTTAATTACTCACGATGACAATGCTATCCATAATTTTACTACTATTGAACTCGCATAAAGTACATTTTGTAAGTGTTTTATTATCACTTTGGGCTATTTGTTCAGGATAAAATGTATACTAGGTCCCGTGATAAATATTTTATGAACATTCTTCATAAAAGTCTTTCATGCATTGCTCATAAAACCTGTTCAAAGAAATATAATTTACAGATGAAGGGATTTACTTTATAGAGTAACTTGTGATCGTTTATCTACTGGTAAATGCAGGGGCAAATTCTAAGACCCAAGAGTGACCCTAGATCTCAGGGTCTCAACCGCATTGCTACGCTGAGCAGTGAGGATTGCGGCCTTCTTAGGTCACTGGAGTATATAGCATGTGTTCACTAATCCTAATGTGGAATTCTAGAAGCCAAAGGGCTTAGAGGGAAAGCTCAGTCCTCAGTGCTCCACTGACCCCACATTTTACATGAACTACCATCCGTGACATCCCTACCTGTTGTAATAGGAGGAGAGGGCTGTGTCTCACCGCGGCTAGCTTATACCCGAAATAATTACACACAAACTGTATTTTCATTTAAATACTGCCTGGCCCATTATCACTAGCCTCTTCTTGGCTAACTCTCACATGTTAAGCTAACCCATTTCTGATAACATGCATCACCACTTAATTGTGGCTTAACGGCATGATTCTAACCGGTGTCCATCTCGGGCTGGAGCATCATGGAGTCTGGTGTCTTCCCTTCTCCCCAGCCTTCTATTCTGTCTACTCCACCTACCTAAGGGCTGTCCTATCCTACAGGCCAGGCAGTGTCTTTATTGAACCAATGAAAGCAACACAAAATACAGAAGATCCCTCCTACACCACCTACCCCTGCTCTCAACTTCATGGCATCATGGGGAAAGGTTTATCCCACATCGCTACAAGATGGCAGTCTTTAGAGGCAGTCAGGGCTGTAGGTGATGGACTCTGTAACTCCAAACTGTCACAAGTAACACTTGACTTTGTCATCCACAAGACTAGCCTAACACTGAGCTGTCTTCCATTCCCCTAATGTCACTTGGATTTGATCTTGGATCGCTTTTTTCCCTTCTTCCACCTCAGTCTCTGATCCTTGTTAGTGATGTCTTCCTAATTGGTTCTTTTCTCCTGCCTCCTGACTTCTCTTCATCTGGCTCCATCCCACCAGGCTACTTTACCTTCTGCTTGTTAACCTCCATGTCTGCAACCATGCAGGTACATTTTCTACCTTATAGGATAAAAGATGAGTAAGAAAAGTTAAAATGCAGAACTCTTTGGAAACTAGTTCCCAGTTTATGGATGATACTGAAAATTTATGACAACTATCATTTCACTGAGGTCCACTGACAGATAAAAGGAGATTTTCAAACATGCTACTGACCCCATGCTGCTATTAGAGACTCAGAGAACTTCTAGAAGTCCCTCTCTGCTAGAGGTTCAGCTTCAAATATCTTTGAACCAAGACACCCAGCATCTCTGAAGAAATCCCTGGGGGAACATTTTGCTTTGGGTAAACGTGCTAAAGCTGACTGAGAGCATTGGTTTACTGCTGTTCACTGGATGCTGGTGGTCCAATCTGACGAAGCTGAAATCGGTAACCTATGAAGTCTAATGATCCCTAAGACCACATAACCACAGTGACCCTCAAATCAATGCTGTCATTGCCCCAGATGCAGGAGGACCACTGTCACATTGATATATTAAAATGTGTTTTCCTTGAGTCCAGGGTAGGCTGCCCAGCATATCCTGTGTCTGTTGCGTCCTGCCCATGAATATATGCATCCTTTAGGACTTTTTATTCTGCAAAAGGCTGATTCAGTCAGTTATTCTCAGAAAATTGTCAGCAATCCCTGGAAATGTCATTTCCTGGCAAACTTTTGTGAGAACAAGACTTGCCAAATGTGAAATGTGGCAAAGACACTGGAGATGACTGCAGTCAATTCGCAGCCTTGTTCTAACTCAATCGAGCAAGACATGTTCCGGCGAAGATTCCCAACACTTCCTGTGTCCAGGATGACAATCTTTGTCAATCTTTCTTTTCCTTCAGCATCCGTTAGAATAATGGCAGGAATTATAACAGGGTCTGATATAGCACAGACCCTTGAAGAGAAGCCTTTAGACACAGGTTATGATGCATCTGAATAGACCTTCTATGCCTAGGGGGAAGAGCTGTGTCTGGACAGGAGGGTAGCAAGGTAGGGTACCCAAAGCAGGCAGCAGAAGAGCGTCCCCATCTGAGTACAGCTGCTGACAGTCAGGAAGGCCTGGCTCTGGGCACATTCTTCAACATGGCTTCCCACACAGCTGCTTCTCACACACCTACAAAAACTGACTCCCTGTCTTGAAGGGAGGACTGGCAGCTGAACAACTGGAAACACCAGAGTCCTGCATACAACACACACAACTCTCTCATCAAAGAGGACTTTGGGGCTCTTGGTATAATGGGGGGTGGCTCTCCAATGGCAGGAACTGCAGTGATAGTGAGAAGGGACTCAGCAGGCACACACACAACCCTGACGCAGAGACTGCAGGGACTCACTGGTGACAGGCAAGTCACCAGACCTAGAGAGGCAGAGCCTGCATCACCAGGAACCCAAGCAAAGAAAGCAAGAAGAGAGACTCCTTGGCATCACATGACACAATATGAATGTGACACTCTAGATTACCGCAACACTGGCAACATTTTGGGAAATGAGAGTCCCCAACAAGAAAAGGACGTGAGTGTCCCCTGAGCTGGAAGGAGACCTACAGAAAGTCATTCCCCAGACAGAGGAGAAAACTGCTATAATGTTATGCTTTTGCTGATAAGACAAAACTATAATCCCCATGCTTTTCTACGCATTCTTTTAAAAATCACTCAGACAAGAATGTTCCCATCAATAACAAAGAGATTGAGTGATAAGCAAGTTCCTGGGTGGGGCATCTGTGAATGAAGAAGCCACTAGGCTTCTCTGGTCTACCCTGGACAAACAAGAAAGTATATCCTGGAGAAACTCGCCATTAACACAAAGGGAAAAATCCAAACCCTCTGAACTTGGATGTACACACATTTAAAAGAAACATGAGAATACCCACAAGAGAAAAACCAAAGCCGAATTCCAACTAATTGAAAAGTCAATGCTAATTACTAAAACATACATCTTACCTAACAATAAATCTCTGATACTCTAAACTATTCGATTCACAGCACACACTAACCAGCTACTTACAATAACAAATCTCAGAAGCGAGAGCTAGGGACAGGGATCCAAGAGAAAGGTTTACTGAATCTGGAATTTTTAAAACATCATCAAAGGAAATGAGTCACAGCATCAGCAAAAAGTGTGTTCCTGAGTGTGTGAGTCTATGTGAGTGTGAATGCTAGTGTGTATGTGACCATGTGTTCAAATGTGTGTGTGTGTGTGTGTGTGTGTGTGTAAGAGAGAGAGAGAGAGTCTGACTGCTCTGACTGCTCTTTGTCTGTTTCCTCTCAGGTAAAATAAATACACTGCAGTGTTTCTAGACGATAGGACTATTATGAGGTGCACAGAGACCGTGTCCCCAATTCCGGGCTGCTGGATTCCTCTCCACCACTATGCAAGCCAGGGCGGCTTAGACTGAACCAGGACACCCAGCCAGAGCAACAACTTCAGTCCTCCTGAATGCCCTATCCACAGCCTTCCTCTGCTCATCCTTAAAGCCCCAGCACAGAGACGGCCCTTCTTGTACTGTATGGTCTTTTGTGTTTGGTTTGCCCAGCTGCTCCAGAAAAGCAAAGTTTAGGAGAGGGTTTGCACACAAGAAGTCCGTTCTTGGAAGTAATCACAGGGAACAGGAGAGAGAAACTGGCAAACAAGAAACATAGGAATAAAAGAAATTATTGACCTTCGAATGATCCAACTGGCCACACAGTGAGCATCTGGGCTCAATCCTTCTGGGTTCCTCTGTAGAATGTGCTTCTCGTCCAAAAGAAGTGATCATTCCTCCACTGACTTTCTTCTCATTGGCAAATGGCTACACTGTTAACCTATTCATCCCCTTGGAAGTCCAGATAGTGTCCTTTCTTGTAGTTGGAGAATGAAGCAGACCATGACAAATCCATAGCGACATCAAGGTGGAGTGACCTCGGGATACACCTAAGGGGATGGGTTGCTACGGAAATGATAGACTAAAGAGTGGATTGCAAGTATGCGAGGCTGGGCATGCATGTTGGTCACAGTCAGCAGCTTGGACCACTCAGATGAATGCACACTTCGCTGAGTCAAATGCAATGCAAAACCTTCAAGTATGTGTTTAATCAAATCAGTGATTTAACATAGGAAAATGTGTGTGTTGCGTAGTCCACACATCCCACCGTTGTCCTTCATCCTGGACCATAATCCACAACACTCAACATCTTCTACTCTGCTTCCTCCTCAGATTCCCTCCCACCTGCCCAACACTTGGCAATTAATTTGTTTCTCAAGACTCTCAGTGTTGAGGGTTCTGAGCACTTACCTCCTGAATCAGGATCAGGCCTCAATGGATTTTGCCATCTGCAATTATAATCATACCAGAGACATCAAGACACAAATCTCAGGCCAGCTATCCCCATTGCAGTAGAAACCCTGGGTCCTCCTAGTCAATTTGATTCATTAAAACACAAACCATGAGATCCCACCATTGGGAGAAACCAAAAATGAACAAGAAGCACTCTTGTTTTCAAGTGTTGTGGCTCCTGTAATGTGCCCTGGACAGAAATGTCTTTCCTATTGGCCGCTTCTCCAAATTCTGTTGACACATTTATCCCAAAGGACCCTAAAATGTGTACAGAGTAGGGCTCAGACTGGCTCTACCAGCCAGTCACAAGTTCCCGGCTTTACCACTTCTTACTAGTGGGGGCTGGCCATTGGCTTAATGCTTATGCATTCATGGACCAGCTCCCAGTGCTGCAAGCATTAAAGTTAAACAACTCTTGATGTCAACTTTTAACCAGCCATCCCTACACTCTGCTCATGCAACATGTCAAACGCACCCATCTTTTAATTTCTTTATCTTGGCATAGGCTCTCTGCTCAGGGCTGTGTTTGTGTGGGGTCTATACTGGTCCATTGGGCTTAAGATGTGGGTGCTGGCAGAGCTGAGAGTAGAGAGAGCAAATGGTGATTGTCTCAGCCATGGCAAAGGGAGTCTGGAGTAGGAGGGTTCTTCTGTATTTCTGTGGTTTGATTGGTTAAATAAAAAGGATGCCTGGCCTGTAAGATAGGACACAGCCCTTAGGTGGGCGGAGTAGACAGAATGGAAGGCAGTGAGAGAAAAGGAAGTGTGCCAGTTGCCATGAGGTTCCCACCGCAGATGGATGTACCTTAGAACCGTCCAGTAAGATCACCATCTCGTGGTGACACACAGACTTTTATAATGGGTTAGTTTAGATGTAAGAGCTAGCCAAGAAAAGGCTGGAGATAATGGGCCAAGCAGAGTTTAAATGAATATAATTGTCATGTGGTTATTTCAGGCATAAGCAAGCAACCAGCAGCTGAGCGGGCGGGCGGCTAGGGGCCCAGAGCTGGGTGCCGGGAATACAACCCTCACCTCCCCCCTTTTATACAACAGGGGTCTTTTATAGACTCATGATTG
Organism: Dicrostonyx torquatus; assembly: GCA_028555095.1. NCBI lineage: Eukaryota > Metazoa > Chordata > Mammalia > Rodentia > Cricetidae > Dicrostonyx > Dicrostonyx torquatus. The sequence goes on from JAQHUG010000004.1 coordinate 4,691,011, forward strand.
GCTGGTTCTAAAGAGACAGTCCCTTGTCCAGCTTTGATGGTGAGAGCCTGGGCTTGCAAGAGTGGGCACTGCCAACTTTGATGGGATGTCAGACAGCCTGTATTGGGTACACAGGTGGCAACCTGGCCTCTATGCCCATCACCTTGGGCATGCCATTCATAGGTCCTTTGCCTCAGGTATTAGGTGCCGAGAACAGAGGCTGGCTGACTTCCACAGGAAGGTCATCTCATCCGGTAGGTGCCATATTTCACTCTGTGACACAGTCTTGTGGTGTTAGCCTTGTATGATGTAGGATGTCATCCACATGCCTCTTCCTCTAACTTCCTGGTGTCTTCACTTCCTCACTCAGGGCTCTTCCAAACAGCCAAGCTGTTCACTACCACCCAACAGCTACCTGTTTAGCCACACCCAAGGGGTTTCCCTCCAATCAAATGATTTTCTTTCTACTGCCCTCTAGGAGGAGCCCCCTAGTTTCTTACTTCAGAAGTCCTGTGAATGAGATCGCAGAGAGGTAGTGGTGGTTCATTTTCTTTCAAGTTAAGCCCAAACTCAACTCTTTCTTGTACTGTAAATTGGTCATTTAGGAAACCACCTAAAGGCCACAAATATACAAACACTGAGTTACAGAGTTATTAGAGAGATAAATGAGATAGGAGTCTGGGTTCATTCATGTAGTTGAGAGAGTTTCTATTTGTTTATATTTTAACCCACTCAATAGTGATCTCCAGGGAGGCATTTCTCTTTCAGGATGGCTTGGTAGGGCATATATGTGCTTTACGACTGCATGAGTTTGATAATTCCCAGGTCGTGCATGGAACCTCCTGACAAACTTCAGGGCCCCACATCCCAGTACTCTCCAATGGTAAGTAGTCCTCTACCACAGAAGGTTTAGCACTGTCCCAGAATCCCAAGGATCGGCACTGATTCTTGAACTTGAGGCTTGCTGGGCCTCCCCACAGCATCCTTACCTCCCTGGCCACCTCCAGCACCATCTGCATTGCTGAGTCATAAGCTGGGAGCAGCAGGGCACTTTGCACTGCAGCTGGGCCTGCTGCATCACTCTATTTCACTCTGAAAGCATTCAAGGCTGGAAGCCTTTGAGTCACCTGATCGATGGGTTGAAGCAATAATTCGCTTTCGAATGCCAGACTCTTCCTGAGCACTAACTAAGCCTCTTTCTTAAAAGCAAGGATGTGAAGGCAGTGACGTGTCATTTTTCTGAAGGTATGAGACAGTATTCTCCAACCGTGAGGACCTACACCTTCACCGCGGGGAAAGCCACTGGCTCCTCAAGGGACCTTATCCCTCATCTCCTAGCATCCCATGAGTAATATCAAGGTTTGTCTCTCTCTGCGGTGTTACTGGTGTAGTGAAGGTGTGCCCTCTGGGGTGGATGCTCTGCTCTATTGTAAGAGGTGTGGGCTGTGTTCCCAGCACCTGACAGAAGTGTGGGCCTTTTGTTCCGCCGTCCCACCCGGCTCCCAGCCGCTGGGCTAGCTTACACTCGAAATAACCACACAAAAATTATATTAATTTAAACTCTGCCTGGCCCATTATCACTAGCCTCTTCTTGACTAACTCTCACATCTTAAACTAACCTATTTCTAATAGTCTGTGTATCACCACCGTGTTGTGGCTTACCTGCATGAATCTAATCTATGTCCATCTGGGGTAGGAGCATCATGGTGTCTGCACACTTCTCTCTCACACCCTTCCATTCTACAGCCACCTAAGGGCTGACCTATCCTACAGGCCAAGGCAGTCTCTTTATTAACCAATGAAAGCAACACAAAATACAAAAGATCCCTCCTACACCACTGCTCTTTTGTGCCTCGGCCACTTGGGGCAGAGCCTGTCCTCTGAGCTCCTCCTCATCAGTTCTAAGGTGCATCTGAGAGCCCTTCCCATATGCTGCACTGCACCACCGAGGCTCAGCTTCAGGTGGGTTTCCAGGGGCTTCTGAGCACCCGACTCCCTTATCTCCTCAAGGATACTCAAACACTCATCAGGAGAGCGTGTTCTTCTGTGCAAACTGAAGTCTGTCCTGCCTTTGTTCCTCCAACAGTGATGCAACACCCTTTAGATTACTCCCATGGGACTTGCAGGACGAACAACTTGAGTTAAATTTCCTGAAAGCAGGGAGGAAAGAAAGAATCAACTCCAAGAAGTTTTCTTCTGGCCTTACACACATACAAACACACACACACACAAAGTGAGGGGGGGGAATGCCTGCACCTGACACATCATACATATACATTGGCAATATTATTTTATTTTAAAATATTATTATTTATATGTATGTGTTTCTGTTTGTACATATATGCCATATATGCCTAATGTTGCAGGACAATCTTACACCAGTTTGATTAAAAAGGGGTATTTTATTGGAGGGGATAAAACTTACAAATCAATGTCCCAGACCACAATCCTCTGCTCGCAAACAGGAAACCAAGTCTAGCAGTCAGCA
>JAQHUG010000004.1:4706040-4719260 GCA_028555095.1 Dicrostonyx torquatus
ATGTAGCATCGACAAACGGTACAGAGGAACACAAAATAATCAGGAAAAGCATAGCTCACGCCTTTCCCTTGGCCTCATTTCTTGATAGTATGACACTTATTCCACTGTTTCAAAGGTCTCTTGGCTGTCCAGTTATATGCATATATATGTATCTATATCATTAGCAAGTCTTTACATTTTATACAAATGGTGTCATACCACAAATAATATCCTGTGGTTTTCACTTAATGGATCCCGGACACTGAAATATCACTACAAGAACAACGTATCAGTATATGTAAAAAGTCTGAGTTCCAGCATCATGTCTATGGATAGATACCACCCTCATACCCAAAGCTCTGAATGGTGGACATTTAGGTTGTTTCTAGACTTCTGTTTTTTGCACACACAAATCTACAGTTTCACAATCAGTACAGCATACTTTTGACTGTGTGTACAAGCATGGTGGATTGGGATGGTTGGATCACAGAGTGGATGCTGCTTTGTTTGCCCAAATGCTACCCAGCGGGTCAGACCCACTCCTGTTGCATGCTCACCAAATGAGGGGTGGCTGCCGTGAAGCTGATGTGGTCAGCCTCAAGAAAAGGAAAAGGGAAAGCCCTAGGAACAACCGTAGCTAAAGCTGCTCTCACAAGTCACAGCTGGTGCAGACAGGAACCAAAGATCAGATCCTTCGAGCGCTACAAAGATGTAATCTCAGACAAAGCGGGTGATGCCGTAGGTAAGACGTAATTCCAGACAAAACGGGTGATTTTATAGGTAAGAAGAAGTGATAGCTTCTAGAAAAGGGCGCTGTGTTTCTTCCACAGGGAACCCCTGCAGAGGCTGTGTGCTTCGACAGTAGCTGACTTGATGACCCAATCATTTATGTTAATAAATGTTTAGTTAATGAGTGTACATTGACCATCTATTATGCCCTATAAATATATTAAAGTTGGTCATTGCTTCCAGTACCAAGAAGACAATATTTAACATGACAACTTCCAACACCAAAGAGCACAGTAACTATAACAACCTCATAGGAGGGGGATGCTTCCCCTTGAACAAATTAAAAGAATATCACACATGGTTTCTTGTCTTAATTTCATTTTTGCCCTCAAAAACATTGAAATTCCGCTTAAAATTAAACTCTTCATGCCTAAGTTTAAATCAAGATTTTCTCTTCATAATACATTTAACTAGAAATGTAATTGATTTTGTCCTAGACAGATAGGAGGCTGTCAAGATAGTATTTCCTTCCCAAGATCCCTACCAAAGTTGTCAGAAAAGGCAAACAGTCATTACTTTATCCACAGACCCATCAAGAGCCCATTATTTATTTCTTCAATTATTTATGAAGTGGAATACAAATACTTTCTCCAGCTGCTCCATCTAGTGGTTCCCACTGGCAACTCGGGCTCTGTTGCCTGAAACCAGCATCCCGGCAGGAGAGAACTCTTTATCAGAGTAACAATTAATAGCATCATTTATTTCATTTTGATAAATATTTAATAATAAAATTTACAAGCTTAGGTTAAAATAATACCCACCGTGAAGATTCATCTGTACTTCCCTAGGAAAGAAGAGGGATGTTGTTGTCAAGATAGCAAGATAAAATAAATAAATAAATAAACACCCTCCCTTAAGCTTTCCGTGGTAACCAAAGTTCCCAGAAGAATCAATCAAGGATGTCATCCAAAAGGATGAATATGAAAGTAGTTGGCATGGCAACATGGCTATGGACGCAGATCTCTGTTGTGAGCGCCCGTGTTCATTTAGAGCTCACGAATCAACATTCCATTCCAAAGAAGCATGGTGGGGGCGCTAATTAATAAAACGCCATCCACATATTATGTATTACATAGCCACGGTTGCTCAAGCTAGTGCCACCAATGATGTTGATTAAATTATTATTCCTAGTGATGGTTTCATTGCTGCTAGCCCATGAGCACCATTGTCTCTGAGCATCACAAAACTAGGGAGTTTGAAAAGCTCAGATACGTGGAAGACGCAACAGGCTCCACTCCGCTCAGAGTTCTAGGCAGCGCCTCACAAATGAGATCCCAGCACCGAGCACACAAGCAATCTAGCATGCACAGTGGGAGGCTAAGGATTCCCATAAACGGCAGCTTTAATCAAATGCTTTATTCCTGCCTGGTTCGAAGAGACCCTAATTTTTCTGCCTGAACAAGGTGAAGCCCTTTCTGACTCAGGGATGTCGCTGAAGGAGACAGAATAAACAATGGACTGAAAGCAGTCTCCAAACCAAGATAGGACACAGTAAGGTTTTAAAAAGAAAAAAAAAAATCATCCTTAAAAAAAAAAAGTGGAAACCATTTTTTCCTGACTTAGTTTCTGGCACATATGAGCCATGGTATCAATGGCATGGTATCAATGACATGGTAGAATAAACTCACAGCAGTTCTGACAGAAAACACTACCGTTTTAATAATGGAGGAAATCACATGTAAAAACCCTTTAAACCTGACCTCACCATGTTGGCTGCAGTCTGCAGATGCTGAGTGGGATAGAGGGAGATTTCTATGTGCTTTCCAAAACATCATAGACATGCTTCTGTGTGAGAGAGATGGGGGGGAGGAGAGAGAGAGAGAGAGAGAGAGAGAGAGAGAGAGAGAGAGAGAGAGAGAGAGAGAGAGAGAGAGACTGATTCTGAAGGTTCATGCGTGTATACTCACCCAATAAAAGTGCTTGCCATGCAGGCCTGACAACCTGAATTGGTCCCTAAACCCACATGAGAAACCTGATAGGATGACATGTATCTGTGGTCCCAGTATTCCTACTACAAGATGAGATGCTGAGACGAGGGAGCCAGCCTGAAGCTCTGCAGCAGTGTGCCAGAAACTACAAAAGACCCTGCCTCAAAACGGTGAAAGGCAAGAACCAACGACCCGCAGCTGTCTTCCTCATGCCACACTCGTGCCACGACACAGATGTGTGCCACATTCACACACACACACAAACACACACATGCATGCACACACAAAAAATAAATTTGAAAAAATTTAAAAGGAAATTGAAAATTCTTGATATGATTGACAGAAACAATAAATGATTAAATAATTCATTACAATGCACACATGCACAATGAAAACACATGGGACTGCCATAAACTCGTATAATTCTTATCTGGTAATTGGAACCAAAATTAATTTTTAAAATACACAAGATAGCTAAATACCTCTCAGAAGAGTCTAAGAATACATATATGTGTGTGTGTGTGTATACATACATATATGTATGTATATATACATATATATGTGTGTATATATATATATGTATATATATATATGCCATCAGAGAGGGCTACAATCTGTGTGGCTTAAACAGCAGACCAGTCCTGGACCCTGGATATCTGAGTTCAAGGTGTGAGTACAATTATTTTTTCCTGAGGCATCTCCCTTAGCTGGTGGGTGGCCATCTGGTCCCCGCATTCTCACGTGGTTGTGTGTCTGTACCTGTCTGTCCTAATCTCCTCTTATTAGGACACCAAAATTATTGGATTTTGGTTACAATGATGACGTTTTCTTAACTTAATCACCTTTTGAAGAGCTACATTCAAAAACAGTCAAATACAGTAGCTTTAAGTGGTTAGGACTTCAACGGGGGGGGGGAGGAAGGAGGTGTACGATGAAATCCATGAAGCCATGCATGCACCCCAGGAATTTGGGAAATGGAGTACCTGTGGGATATAATACCTCTGTAGGAAATGAATAGAGTGGGCATAGAACATCCTCCTCCAAACACCCAGAGCAGAAGGCTCATGCCGTCTGTCTAGGTCCTCTTGATGGAGGAAAGAGAAAGAGTGGATACTTAGTTCGCAGTTTGCACCTGCGCAGTCGGGAGGAGGCCGGATTGACATGGTCCTTGACCCAGGAAATCTGAGCTCTCTCTGCTAGTGCGACCTGGCTCTTCAAACTCTCTTTGTTAGCATTTTCATGTGAAATGTTACCCAAACCCTCACGTATTTAAACCCTTGTACAATCTTTGGGCCTTGGGAGCTATCTTTCAGACATGTTGTCCCCTGGGAAGTCTGTTCTTGGAGCCCACTGCCTTGTCCTTATTATTACCTTTTGATCATCCTTCCTACAAAAACAGATGTGAAGAGCCTGTGTTCATGAGAAAACACATCCTGCCCTAATTGTAGGTATGGAGGTTCTGCATGCTGGGCTGCTTCTCTCTTGGTCGTCCCTCATTTCTAACCCTGAGAGGCAGTGGGTCCCTGGAAGCAATTCTTATTACCAGAAGTCATTGAGACAACAGTGAACTTGGTCATCGTCCTAAGACAAGCTCTCAGAATTTTCAGAGGAGGAAATTGCTTCGAATGATATACTTAGAAGGTCTACACTACTACAGAGCCCGCATGAAGTAAGACCCAAGAAAATCCTCTTGGGTAGCATCCTACCCTCTGCTCCAGTGCTGAGGAAGGTTGGGGTCCATCTCCCAGCACCGAAGCTTCATGCTTTATGCCAAAGCACCTAAAGAAACAGAAAAAGTCAGGCAAAAAGTAGTTGCAGATCCATTGATGAAAATAATTGAAGTAAAGAGTTACTCAGTTTCCAAGAGACACAAAGTAATGCAGCACCCTGGGCAGAGCCCTATAGACTTGCTTAGTTCAGGGAGTTCTTCTTTCTTTTTTTTCTTTTTGATTTTTTTTTGAGACAGGGTTTCTCTGTGGCTTTGGAGCCTGCACTGGAACTAGCTCTTGTAGACCAGGCTGGTCTCAAACTCACAGAGATCCGCCTGCCTCTGCCTCCCCAGTGCTGGGATTAAAGGCATGCACCACCACCGCCCGGCGGGAGTTCTTTTTTCAAAGAACATCTTGAATCTGTAAAATGTGAGTATCAGAGAACTAAAATAAAGATATTTTTGCAGGGATCGGTTCTTGGTGACATCAGCAATTATATCTCAAGGAAGAACTCAGTATGGAACCAAGCAGGTCCATCAGCTTGGGATCCTCAGACAAACAGGTTCTCATCATGACTTTATCACCAACAGTCTGAGTCAGTTCAGGAAAACCACTTAGAGACTCTGTACCTCAGGTTCTCGCACATAAATCAAAACAAAAAATGTGCAAATCCATGACACCTTGCAAAGTTAAACCTCAATGGAAAAGAAATTTCCATAGCTTTAGCATCTTTCCCCAAATCTCCAACTAACTGAAGCAAAAGCTGTTGCAGCTCCCTGAGGGTGGGACAGCTAAATAGAGCAAACCCAGAATACAGGGCCTTGTCCCCCCCCCCCGATGGCCATTTCTACATAAAAGCCAGTCAAGTTGCCCTATTTACCAGAGCTGTTCTACCGTCATGACTCACGTTAACATATTTGCAATATATTATGTGAAGACGGGATGATAGGAAGAAGGGAATGGAAGAAAAGATTGGGAAAAGAAAGAGGGAGGGATGAAAAACACGGACTGGGGAGAGGCAAAGGAAAGGCCTCAGTCTCATAGCCCAGGACACTCTGCTCCACTAGAGGATAGGACACATAGGTCCCACTTGGAAAGACCTTCAGCAGACTGTCCCGATCCCACATGAACCATGCGTTTTTACTTGTTTAGAACTGGTAAATTTAACTGGGGTCAACCAGTTCCAGACTGTGCATGTGATAGTTTTTGAGACATCTTTCCCTACCTTACTCAAAATTCTTAATTCTGTTTAGTTTGTTGTTATTGGGGCTGTGGTTTAATTGGGTTGGATCTTCGTCAGGGAGACCATAATGTGGGAAAAGTCGATGATAAATGTACTACTAAATGTACTTTTAGCCGTCGTTTAAAACTTATTGTTTGTGTGTACGCATGTGTGAATATATGTGTGTGAGTGTGTGTGTACCTGTGGGTTCATGTGTGTGAAGGTCAGAGAGCAACCTCGGGTGTTATTCCTCAGGCACCTTCTTTTTTGTTCCTTATTTATTTGTTTGTTTGTTTTCGTCTGACTGTGCTACCTGGTTTTTGTCGAATAGATACGAACATAGGCATCCCTGGGAAACGGAAACCTTAATTGAGAAAAGAATGGCTCCATAAGACTGGCCTGTAGGCAAGCCTGTGGCTTACTATCTTGATTAATGATTGCTATGAGAGGGACCAGATTGTTATGGGAATACCATTCCGGGGCAGGTGGTCCTGGGTTGTTTAAGAAAGCAGGCTGAGCAAGCCATGGAGATGAAGGCAGGAAACAACACTTCTTTATGGCCTGTGCATCAATTCTGGTGTACAAGTTCCTACCCTGGTTACCACCACACCTGTCCTGGATGATGGACTACAAGCATTACATTGACATACATGCGTACATAAACCCTTTCCCATCTGCATTGGTGTTTTAGCACAGCTATTTAAGGCGCTGATACGGGGTCTCACATTGGCCTGGAACTTTGCCGTGTGAGGTTCCTGAGATGTGCCTGTCTCCGCCTCCCACTTCACCATGCGGTTGGATTATTATAGAGGTTCTGAGGACTGTACTCAGGTCTTTACACCTGCAAAAATGAGTGCTTTTCTAACTGAGCCATCTCCTCAGCCCCAGGGGTTTATTTTTTGAAATGAATTAAACGATCACAATTGATCTGTGTATCTGTGTTATCTCAGACCGCTACTCTCTGTGCAAGTTCTAGCACAGACCTAGGGGCATAAGCGGGAATGCTGATCACCACATCCAAGCTTTGAAGACCAAAGGTCAAACGGGATCTTGGTGCCAGTGTGCTTGGTGATCCTGAGGAGCTCAGATACCAACTCTTCCTGAGCTGGGATAAGCACAGCCAGCCTGCATGAGATGCAAGCAATGACCCTTGTGACCTTTTGGATGTAAAGTCCATAAGCTTGAAGTCATGTGAAGAAGAGGGGCTTATGAAACATTATCTTCAAGTGTCCCCAAAGCAGGGCAGTCGGAACTCCTTTGCAAGAGTTTTTTTCTAAAAGTCTCGTATACTAAAGACAGCTAAAGAGACGTGAAAATTCAGAGCTTATATTTAATGCGTCTGACTTTTAACATGAAATCACTTCAGATAATTTATAGAGAGTCATTTCATTTAGAAAGGTTATACAGATTAGTTGTTTTCAAAGGCAATAATTCTTTTAAGTCCAAGTGATTGCATGTTGATGCGTACGGTCCTCTGCACGTTTTCTTCTTATGATTAATTCCCCTTAGATCCTCCCCCTGAAATTGGGTTTGAAAGACCATTAACTCTCCCAGATCACAGACAAACTCCATTCTGAAGGGATCATCAGTCAGAAGACAACTTTCCCAGGGTGGAAATCCTGCCCCAGCATGCTGATTAGAAGGCAAGCCCAGCTTTGGGGGAAACGTCGACTTTTCCAGGGCTTTGCAACAAATGAAGGACACTGACTGTATCAGAACTCAGCTCTGAGCATTGTCGCAAGTAAAACTGGCTTGCGTCAGTGTGGATCTAGGAGCGTTCAACTGTAGATATGGCTTCCTCTTTCACACAGCTGTCTCAGCTCTTCAAGAGTAGGCCTACCAAAGCTGTGTGATATGATCCTGAATGTGGCTATCCCAGGCTACTTTAAAGGGGAAAAAATAACTTTTTAACAAAAGCACATGGGACTGAAGTTTCATAGTCTAATATTCATCAGACATTAATATCAACACAGGCTTCCAAGGGAAACTTCAGAGTCAACTCAAGAAGACTGGCAGTGAATTTTGTCCACAAGCTTGACTCCAGGTGTCTTAAAACTCATTGCAACGTCAGTGCCTGGTAGCCGAGAAGATTCCAGAAGATGCTGAGGAAGGAGACCATCCTTAGAAGCCCCTTAGGGACATCTGAAGTCATCCACTTGCTTTCATAGTTTAGTCTCTTTTGGTGAGGCTGTGACCAGTAGAGAAGACCAGTTCATTCCTCCCTGGAGGCCGGAAAGATCAAAGGTCTTGTCTGTAGGGGCCCTCTGGTTATCTTATAGCACCAGAAGTTTTATGGCAAGAACAGGAGCTAGACAGGCCTCCTTTCCTCATCTCCTAAGCCACGGTATCCATCATGGGAACCCCATCCTTACGAGATCTTCTGATCATTACTACTTTCCAGCACCTAAATCTGCAAACATCAGCATTTTATCACAGTAGAGATGAAGTTTCAAACATAGGCATTCCAAAGCAAGCCTTCAAACCGTATCACATGAAATACAAAGTTTCCACCGTTACTAGTTTCTAAGAGGTCCAATTCTGGAGCACATTTGTATGTCTCGGGCAAGTGAGGAGGTGTACCCAATGTCTGTGTCAGACACGACAGCTGGAAAAGTGTCTAGGCTCCTTCTCTACTCAAAGGCCTCATGTTTGGGTACATGGCAGCTACATAAAGACCAGCAGGATAAATCACAAGCCTTGGATTCCAGGACAAAATTCTCAGCTGCCACATACCAAGAAAGCATTCAGGCAAAGCATGTGACTTTGGATAAGTAAGAAGTCAGGGGTGGCTGGTAAAGGAACAAAGAAAAGAAGCACCTGGATAGAGGATAGGCACTCAACATGTACAAGGTCATATGTATACACACACTCTTCTATTCATCTAGCAAGTTGGGGGTCTGGCCTTACAGAGAAAATTTTATAAATACCAACTAATAAAGAGATTATTCCAACCAGGTCACTTATATCCAGCTGTGGAAATGGAGGATCTAATTAGCTAAGAGGGAAGGATGAGGGTAAAACAAAAGTAGAGATGTCTAAAAAAGTCCTAAGGAATCACACTATCAACTCTTTACCTAAAAACTTGTACTTCATATAATTCTGCATATAAATATGCATATAAGGTTTAAATTCAGTTTTCTCATCAAGGCTGACCATGATCTTTCCAAGGGCCAAAGACAATCCCACATAAACTCCAACTCCAGGCATGAGAAACCCTCCTTTGAGATGTTGGTCAGGGTTGTCTAAGAGACTCACCTAACAGACAGACTACTGCTATTGTTCTTGGTTGCACCTAGAGGTTGGAGTTAAGTCCCTATTGTTGAAAACTGCACTTCAGACACAGGCCCAGAGGCCCCTGCACTGGAACTGACTTGAAAATCCCTGGGGACTATCTTTAAAAGTTCCAGAAAGCTCCATGCAAGGTTCCAAAAGAAGGAAGCATGGTGTGGGACAATGGTCTATATTCTGTCAATTATATCTTAAGTAAAACTGATTGGCCAGTAGCCAGGCAGGAAGTATAGGCAGGAAAACCAGATAGGAAGTAGAGGTGGGTCAATGAGAACAGAAGAATTCTGGGAAGAAGGAAGTCCATTCCTCGGCAGTCCTAGCCCAGACACAGAAGAAGCAAGATGTGACTGCCCCACTGAAAAAGGTACTGAGCCATGTGGCTAACACAGATAAGAATAATGGGCTAATACAAGTTATAAGAGCTAATAAGAAGCCCGAGCTAACGAGCCAACCAGTTTATAGTTAATGTAGACCTCTGTGTGATTTCTTTGGGACTTAACGATTGTGGGAACTAGGCAGGACAGAAAAACCTCAGACAACAGAAGCAGTCCTACTCAGTTATGATAAAATACAAACTCCAAGTATGACATGATAACCCTAAGGGTGTAGAAGTCACACACATATGCCTTGGAAGTGATTAACAGTTTTCTGCGTGGACTTAAGACCTTCTCAGCAAGAGGGAAACTATACCTGACTCTACTCAATGCTAGTAAAATTGTGGTTGTCAGAGGATAATACAAACTCTAATCTACTAAGCTATTGTAAATATATATTAGCCCTCCACTTAGATTTTTGATACCATATTTCTCTGTGTAGTACTGGTTGTTCTGGCACTCCCTCTTGTAGATCAGACTAATCTTTAACGAGCAGAGATCCACCTGCTTCTGCTTTCCAAGTGCTGGGATTTAAGGCATGGGCCACCACCTCCCTGTGTAGGAGGGCTGCTTGTTTGTCCCAGCCTCCCAGAACCAAAATAATCACACAGAAACTGTATTAATTAAAACACTGCTTGGTCCATTAGCTCTAGCTTCTTATTGGCCAACTCTTACATATTAATTTAACCCATTTCTATTAATCTGTATATCGCCACATGGCAGTGGCTTACCGGCAAAGATTCAGCATGTCTGACTCTGGCAGCTCCATGGTGGCTCTCTGACTCCGCCCTTCTTTCTCCCAGCATACAGCTTAGCTTTCCCCGCCTAGTTCTGTCCTTCTCTGCCATAGGCTCAAAGTAGTTCTTTATTAACCAATGAAAGCAGCACATAGACAGAAGGACCTCCTACACCATCCCTGTTTTAAGTATATGTTCTTACATAAACAAGTACATATAGTCCTTAACCCCTCATGCAGGGAAATTCTCTTCACAACAAGTGACGACCACCACTACAGAAAACAACCAATCAAAATGCAGAGTTGTAGAACTAAGTCCCAGTGGATAAGTCCACTACAAAGTTCCCTCCACTTCAGGCTAGGGGAACATTTCATGGGAGATGTTGTAAGGGACAGAGATCAGGAACTTTGCTGTGAGATTGTGCCTCCTAGGAATGTCAGAAACTGCACCCATAGAATCTCCCCAACATGACTGCCTAAACATGAGCTGAAAAAGCACAACGACAAACATGTCAAAGTGAACAGAGAAAAGATGACAGGGCCTTAGCCCTACACAAAAAAATTGCAACCAACTAAGGAATGCTGAGAATGAGAGAACACACTGGTGTGGGACAATTCTGTATCCTGTCAATCATGTTTTAAATAAATGCTGATTGGCCAGGCAGGGAGTATAGGCGGGAAAACAAGACAGGAAGTAAAGGTGAGAACAGGAGATTTGGGAGGCAGGAAGCTTCCCTGGGATTCCTGCGCAGATCTCCAAGGAGGCAACATGTAGCAGCCCAGCTGAGACAAGGTACTGGCCATGTGGCTGACAATGGGTTAATATAAGTTATGGGAGCTGGTAGGAAGACTGAGCTAATGAACCAACCAGTGTATAACCCAATGTAGACTTTCTGTGGGATTTTCTTTGGGGGTTGTCGGCTGCGGGGTACTGGGTGAGACAGTAACCCCAACAAGCAGGACCCTCGTGTTATAACACACCAACTGGTTAACCAAATCAAATATATGTTTTATCCTAAAAACATATATACAAGAAGCACTGTAGAGACTGAGCAGAAGATATGAATATATATATATATATTATGTATATACATATATATCTTCTGTAACAACAATTAATGAAAAAGGCTATGAATTAGAAAGAAAGCAAGGGTCAGTTACATGGGAGGGCTTAGAGAAAGGATGGGGATGGGGAAAATAATATAATTATAATTTCATAAGTAAGAGAAAGGGGGAGAGATTATCATGACATTCAGGGGTAATGATGTTGCAATGAGATTAATAGTTTTTCCAAAATTATACAAGTACTCTATAGAAAACATACGATACCAATGCAGGTGAGCTGGCTCTGGAGCCCACGTTCTCTACCAAATATGCGACAAGAAATATCAAGAAAAGAGTAATAATCATTACACCCTAGTACTTACTCATGACTTCTATTTCTACAATGGCTTTACTTGTCAATTAACTGAGTTATTGGGAAAACACAGGTATTCTGTTTGGATATAGCTGGGAGAAAGCTATGTCAATAAAGTATGCACAACTTTAACAGGAATATTTGACAGGTGCTTTTCCAAGTGTCTAGTGGTTTGAACATGGTTTGAACATTCCCCGAAAGTCCCAGGCTTTAACATGGCCCTCGCCCACCATCTGTCCTCCCTGCCCATCAACCAAGCCACAGCCAGGACCTTGGATTGCAATGTTAATTTAGAAAAAAATACTGTCTACAAACCTTTAGAGAAAAATTAACTGATTTCATTTGGGGCATAGTCTCCTGCTATTTAAAAAAAAAACTCTATCCAGAATTAAAGTCATGTCATTTATAAAGACGAACATTCCAGAAAAGTCAGGGGCAAATATGACTAGAGATGTATGTATGTATGTATGTATGTATGTATGTATGTATGTAAATACACACACACAAACACACACACACACATATATATACATATATATATATATCCCTCAAGTACAACATATTGCTCTCCTAAGTCCTGAATTTCTTCTGTGCTGCAGGGAGCCTCTTCCTCAGTCCTCCAGGGACAGTCCTCACCACACGCCCCATTAGACAGGACGTTCATGCACACTTCCCTCCCTTGTCCCCAGTCATGTTTTTGAGGGTTGTTATTGCAACCTCTCCCTCTGTAGTGTCAGAGCTTCAGGCTGAAGATCTATAGCTAATAAAAATCTGTGAAGACAGAATTCCTTTGAGTGGGTACAACCTTAGTATTTTCTCTTGTTGACAGGGGCATTAGTTCAGTGCCCTCAAGACTCTGTCTGGGGAAACATTTAGCCCTCTTGTCTCCCAATGCCCAGTTCTATCAAAAGATGGCAAGGCTTGCAGCAAATAATGCCTAAGCCTAAATATGAAATTAGTATTGATCTGATACCAGGGAACTTGTGTCTTCTGTCTATGAGAGAAGAATGTCTGCTCTATGGAAGAGACAGTAATCTATCACACTCTGATGAGAAGGCAAAGCTTAGGAAGCACAAGGAAAAGGCTTCATTTTCTACGTTCAAGAACCAGAGCAAGGGCTCTGTATGCCTTCTAAAACTGGCTTTTATATATAAAACAAAGTTTGTACCTTGAGATTTGATGTATTGTCTGGAGTACAAACAGTAGATGCTAGAGGCAAAAAAAAGCACCTGGGCACAAGAAAGACCAGGAAGTATCTAAGCCAGAGATCAATAACCCAGGCTGAATGAACATCTCTGAACAATGTGGTACAGCACCACCCATCTTCCATCTCAAGGTGTGAACAAGTAGGTGGAGTCCTTGGTCAATCTTTCATCTCCATGGTTTTTGTAAGTTTATCTTAGGATTTCCCAATTGATGTGGGATTACCTTCTGTATGCTGTGAATACCATAGGTGAATAAAGAAACTGCCTTAGCCTGTTGATAAGGCAGAATTTAGATAGGCAGGGAAAACTAAACTGAATGCTGGGAGGAAGAAGGCAGAGTCAAGGAGAAGTCATGTAGCCCGGCTGGAGACAGATGCTGGAACTTTAGCCAGTAAGCCACAGCCACGTGGCAATACACAGATTAATAGAAATGGGTTAAATTAAGATGTAAGAGTTGAGAGACAGTGTGCTCGATCTATTGGGAGCTCATCAAATCCAGCTGGACCAAGACTGAATGAGCATATGACTTAACTGGACTCTCTGAATGTGACTGCCAATGGGGACTGACTGAGA
>JAQHUG010000004.1:4726655-4737495 GCA_028555095.1 Dicrostonyx torquatus
GGGGGAGGGAGAGAGATTATTTTAAGGATTAAATTTTCAAGACTTGGGTGGATTTCTTTGTAAAATCAGTTGCATTTGAATCCATATTTTAATTTATTTTATTTAAAAAGCAAGAGTTTATGGAGTGTCCTCAGTGAGGTAAATGTATGTAGTCTTCTTGGTCACTGTTCGAGAACAGAAGACTTGTGATTTCCAAGAAAACAGGAGTTAGGACAAATAATGTCATCCGCCCACCCTTGCATGTGAGATCTCCCACTGTAACCTAGTTGAGCTACCAAGGGCCACACACCCTTAAAAAGTTGGTGCATCCTCCCTCAGAAGCTGTCAGTGGTCAAGGCTCCTCGGGTAAGGGTGGGAATTGTGCAGCTCTGCCCTTTCCTTGCTGAGATTTGGTCTGTCTAGAGCTTGCGCGGACCTTGTGCCTGCGGTCGCAACCACTGTGAATTCACGTGTGCAGCCACCTTTCTGTGTCCAGAACAGCAACAACCGCAAGAAACAGTCGGGGTTTTTCTTGTAGTCACCCACTGGCCCTGGTGCTCACAATCTTTCTCAGCAGCCCAAGGAGGGGTGTGTTTGTGACTGTGCTCCCTCCCCCACCCCCACCCCACCCCCGCTTCCAAAATCCACACAGTGAACATGCTGAACTAAATCGCCCCAAGACCATCCCATGTACTCTTCTCTCTGCTGGGAATTGCTTCTCTACCTCCTTCCCAAGCACCTCTCAACCAGCAACTCACTGCAGCTTCTCCGAAACGTCCCTGAGTCCCCACTCCCTCAGGAAGGCTGTGCCAGGAACACAGGTTCCCAGGGCACATTGACTTATCTCTGGCAACAGATTTATAGTAATGGTTTTTTCTTTGGCCCACCCCGTGACCAGACTAAGAATGATTTGAGGCAGTGGGGTCATTTTCTCTGTAACGACTGTGATAGTTTGTCCTTGATACACAGCTGTTCTATTAATATTTGATAATGAGTAAAAGAATAAAGCCCCAGACCCTAGTCTCTGGTGTCATTTTATAATGCAATGATAGTAATGACCTGAAAATCTTTCGGTAGCCCGGCTAAGACCGGTGCAGAAAATGGGAGGCCTGTCCAAGGCGCGTGGATGAGATTGTAAATAAAACCATGACAAGTTACAAACATGGAAGGCACAGCCGTCAGAAGTCTCTGAACCATAGCTGCAAGACAGTGCTCAGAGCGAAAATAACTCAGGTGAACCCATGATGGCAGGGAACAGAGAGAATGGAGAGGTCCCGAGGGTGCTGGTTTCTGCTCCGTGTCCTGTGGGTTCATGGCAGGAACAGAGAGAATGGAGAGGTTCCGAGGGTGCCAGATCCTGCTCTGTGTCCTGTGGGTTCATGGCAGGAACAGAGAGAATGGAGAGGTTCCGAGGGTGCCAGATCCTGCTCTGTGTCCTGTGGGTTCATGGCAGGGAGCAGAGAGAATGCAGAAATCACAAGGGTCCCGGTTCCTGCTCCGTGTCCTGTGGGTTCATGGCTCCGGTCGGCAGTTTTCCTGTGTGAGTGACAAGGGTACCTCATCCAGGTGCATTAGCCCCCAAAACTGAGTCACAGAGCCAGCGGGGAGAAAATCCAGCTTACCTCTACCACTGAAAATATGTTCAGGGTTTGTGGGCCGTGGCACGATAGAGTCTTTGCTCTGTATTGTGTGCTTTTAGGTTGAAGTATTGACCCAACTTAAAACCTACCTCAGTCCTGCTGCTGTTCCAACAGACTTCCTCCAAACCCAAAATAAAATAAAATGTTTAAAAACCTTCTACTCACCTGGCGGTGATGGCGCACGTCTTTAATCCCAGCACTCGGGAGGCAGAGGCAGGCAGATCTTTGTGAGTTCGAGACCAGCCTGGTCTACAAGAGCTAGTTCCAGAGCAGGCTCCAAAGCTACAGAGAAACCCTGTCTCAAAAAACCAAAAAAAAAAAAACAAAACAAAACAAAAAACCCTTCTACTTCTATAAAGCATTCTCTAACATTGGAGAAGATCATAAGCCATGTGGAAAATAGAAAAAAAATGAAAGTAATTGCTAGAACTTAATAAACAATAATTTACTCGGTACTTACTTTACATGTGGCATTTGGCAATGGATTCTGGGTCATTGCTTCCTCAAGTCTCCTTAGCAACACAGCATGGACAGCAATATCATCACTCAAGTTGACAGGTAAAGAATCACAGTTTAGAGAGGTTAATTGTCCTCCCGGGGCCACATAGCTGGTAAGGAGGATCGATCGGCAAACAGACCACACTGTGTTGAGCATCTGCCATTCATTGCGGAGCATTGCTTTTGAGGCAGTGTTTCTGAGCAGGCGTTCCGCCCATTGCATCAAATGGAGGACATTTAAACATCGCAGAGCAACACGCCTAAGGGTAAATCCAAAAGTAGCCTTCATGCAAAGCACTGTATGGCATCTGCTTCTGGCTCTCTGCCACCCCTACTCACTTTTACCACGTCCCTATTGACTCTCCAGCTCTTGCTCTACCCAGTTGGCACTGACACGCGGCACTGCTGGTACCCAGATCCACACGGATGGGCCACAAACAACCCTTTCCTCCCTAGATCATTCTGCTGCCTAGACCAATGTCTTGATGGCTTTTACACCACATGTGCATGAAGAGAAAAATACCCCGTGTCACCTCTTCCCACTTGCTCTTTTTGTGTGTTTACATATACACACAAGCATATATGATTTGTGTATGTGAGTATAAATGTATATAAATGTATGCCTTGCCTTTTTGCTTCTTACAGATCACAATGTATTTGTATTTATTATATTGGTATCATAGTGAATTTGTATTTGCTGCATTTTTACTGTGTTTTTGCATTTACTATATTGGGCATTTAGTGTAAATGCATACATGTAAATACATTATTCCTTTACTGCATATTTGCACATATTATAATTATAGGCATAATGTGAAGCATACAGTAAGGATGCAATATTTTAACTATATTAAATATCACACGTAACTATCAAAGGCTCACGTGAGAAGCAGTTTTTGGAGTGTAGCCATTTTCACACTCAAGGTGGGTGTGCGATGTAAGGATGACATTGGGAGGGCAGTGGTAGGAATACGACAAATACAAAACAAAAAGGGACTCCAGTGCACCCTGAGCGTGTCAGAGCATCCTCAGAATCTACACTGGATGTCACCACACACCAAAAAGAGGAGGGACAGGTACAAATTGACAACATCTTGGGTTTGCCACATGGTAAACAATGTGTCCAGAAGCCATTTCTAAGGAAGAAATAGTTTATAGGGAAGACAAGCTCATGTCGACAAGTCAGTGGGGACTTTATTAAAATGGGGAATTGTGAGGATATCATGCATATGTATTGGTTTGTGGGAGGGGGAGACGGGAGTACTAAGGTAAGTTTGCCAACACTGGGAACTGTCAGTGCAAATAACTTTAACTTTTTCCCTGCTCAGAAAATTCTCCTTAGGAAAGACTTATCTGATATTAGACCTGTTAAGAAGATTAACTCATAAAATATCTGCACCCCAATACTTTGAGTAGGAACAGCATAATCATTGATATAAACAACAGACCTAAAACAGGACTACAAGTTCCCCCACCAAAGTGCCGGTGTTGCCTAGAGCATCCGCACGTTCGAGGAAGTGTGTGGGCATCCCAGATGGTGCATGGGAGGTCCATTAAAAAAAAATAACTGCTTTTTACAGGGGCCTGTCACAGAAGCTGAAACTGAATCACTTGAATATAACTTGTTACTTCTCGAGCAAAAGCATTATGGTGTTAGTATTTGTTTAGTGTGTATGCGTGTTCGAGTATGTGTGTGTGTGTGTGTATGTGTGCGAGAGAGAGAGGACATTATGTGTGTGATGTGGGATTCCCCTCTGTATGCTGTGATTACCACTGATTAATGAAGAACTGCTTTGAGCCTATAGCAGAGCAGGGGAGAACAGAAGTAGGCAGGAAAAACTAAACTGAATGCTGGGAGGAAGAAGGCAGAGTCAGAGAGAAGGCATGTAGCCCTGCCAGAGACAGACACAGGATACTTTACCCGGTAAGCCACAGACGTGTGGCAATACACAGATTGCTAGAAATGGGTTAAATTAATATGTAAGGGTTAGCCAGTAAGAACCTAGAGCTAATAGGCCAAGCAGTGATTTTAAATAATATAGTTTCTGTGTGGTTATTTTGGGGCTGAGCTGTTGGGAACAGACAAGTGGCTCTCCTCATTGCAACATGCATGAGTATAAATGCATGCATCTATGTGTGTGTGAGAGAGTGTGTATGTGTGTGAGAGAGTATATGTGTGTGAGTGTGTGTATAAGTATGCGTGTGAGAGAGAGTATGTATGTGTAAGAGAGTATGTGTGTGAATATGTGTGTGAGTATGTATGTGTGTGTGTGTGTGTGTGTGTGTGACAGAAAGTGTATATGGATGGTTTGAATTCACTATTTCTTCCTCAAGATTCACATTCTTTACCCTTTCCTACTGTGGATGAGAAGTGCACCCATTTAACATCCCTGGTCAGATACATTATGGCCAGCTTTGATCTTTCCATCCCTTATCACCCAATGGCAAACCAATTATCAGTCTTTTCTGATTGGTGAATATCAAACCATACTGCCAGGCCCTTTGGTTTTGTAACACTGCTTCTTTGGCTCTCTCAGTGGTATCTGAATTCCAATATATGCTCTTTACAGTTCATTCTCCTTCTTGTCACCCAAGAAATTCTCCTAAATGCTAATCCATTGTCTTGGTTACTCCTCCTGTTGCTCTGGTGAAATACAGAAATATCCTTACAAAAGCAATTTTGGAGAGAAAGGCCTCATTTCAGTTCATAGTTCAAGTGTAAAATTCCATCATAGTAGGGAGGTCCTGGCCCAGAAACTGAAGGTGACTGTTCAAGTTGCCTCTGGAGTCAGGAAGCAGAGGACAGTGACTGTTCCTACTCCATCAGCTCCAGGACCCAAGCCCAGGAATGTCGTTACTATTTAACACCCAATTAACCTTATCAAGATAATTCCTCACAGACATCGTTTATGAGTACCTGAAGATGTGGGTTGAGTCTAAGTACAGAGTTTAGAACTAAAAGTATAGAGATGTGGGTGTGTGTAGAAACACAAAGTTGTTCTTTTAAAAAGAGCGTCTTTAAAAGAAACAGAGATCTGGAGAAAGCTAGAAGAGGGTATGAGGGAAACTATTGTGGGAAGCCTACATCCTACAAACCATGTGGGATGGATGGCAACAGCTCTGCAACGCTTTTATGGGTTGGGTTAGAAGCAGAGTAGGAACTGCTACTCTTAGTCAGGAACTCGGGAAGTCAGCTCCAACAGTAGAAGTAGCAGACCCCACTCTTCTCGGGAGTACCATGAGGAATGTCCTTCCAGATCTCCGTCACCACCATTCCTCAATGTTACTGAAACCTGATGCCAAAGAAATTTTCAAGAAGACCTATTATTTTTGGCAATCTATCATAACTAGAAACAACCTGTCCACTTTGATGCTATAAGACATGACTTGGAACCGTTAACCGAAAGATGGTTTTTTGTAGACACCAAGATTATGTAAAATGATCTTTATTGCAGAGAAATCTGTTTATTCTGCCACTGTAACATGAATTGTTTCTTGAGTTTATTTCCCCTACTAGGCCTCTGTCTATATTAGTACACAGTTGTAGCCTTTTCGTGTCCTTTAAAGAAATTCTAGTCCCGCCGGGCGGTGGTGGCGCACGCCTTTAATCCCAGCACTCGGGAGGCAGCGGCAGGCGGATCTCTGTCAGTTCAAGACCAGCCTGGTCTACAAGAGCTAGTTCCAGGACAGGCTCCAAAGCTATAGAGAAACCCTGTCTCAAAAAACCAAAAAAAAAAAAAAGAAAGAAATTCTAGTCCATCTTTCAAACCATGTGTTCCATGGTTTGAATTCACATCTCTGTTGCAACATTCCCAACTCTTCTGTCACTTTCTATTAGACACTTCTTCCATCCCATATCTTTCTATACATGGGCAACCAATCTTCCAGGTCCCCACTCCTGCTTTATAGCAATGAACAGTACCTTTTAAATAATTTTCAGAGTGGCATTGCCACTGGCTTCTTGGATCTGTCTCTAGCTCATTTTGCAGCAGTAATCTAAAGCAAAGTACCTTTTGAAGGAGTTTGGATTGCCAAAAACATATGTCTTGGATTTCTACCATTAGCTCGCTGAGGATCCTAGCACATATGGTCATGTTAGTTACATTGTCCTGGAGGACATGTGGTCTTGCTGGACAGCTCCTCATATACTGTGTAAAGGGGTCATCATACATCTTTGTTGTAGTGAGGTGCGGGCTGTGTTCCTGGCACCTGAGAGGAATGCGGGCTTCCCACCTGGCTCCCTGGTTGCATGGCCTCCGGCCTGCTTTTGGCCCTGGCTTATACCCGGAATGATTACACACAAACTGTATTCATTTAAATAACTGCCTGGCCCATTATCTCTAGCCTTTGCTTGGTGAACTCTTATATCTGATTCAGCCCATTTTTAAAAGTCTGTGTGTCACCACGAGGTGGTGGCTTACCAAACGATTCTAACCTGCGTCCATCTCGGGTAGGAGCATCATGGCATCTCTCTCACTTCCTTCTCTCTCACCACTTTCCATTCTGTCTACTCCACCTACCTAAGGGCTGTGTCCTATTCTATAGGTCAGGCAGTCCTTTATTCAAACAATGAGAGCACAGAAATACAGAAAGGACCCTCCTACACCACATGTTTCTTAGGAAATGTCCTTATACCAGTATGAAACACTTCCCCTTCTCTCTGACTCCTTTTCTCATGCTTTTGTCGGTTAAATTCTGCTCTTCAGCTGCTCCTCTGTCACTGAAGCGTATGGTCTATGGCCCACATCTTACAGTCCTGTCTCAATCCTCTGCCTCTTTAGGGTCTTTCCTATCCTCTCCCACTGTCTCAGGACCCTGCTGTGCCCCCTTCCATCTCAAGCATTTTGTACAATATCCTCTCTCCTCTGTGCCACTTGGAAGATTTTTCAGTCACAGAGCAGAAGGGCTACTATTCTAGGCTCACACCCCTCCCTCAGGATCAGCTTTCCCGGACGGACTGTCTGACTTTGGGGACTCACGACCCAGTTCTCTTTTACAGATCTTAAATTGAACTCTCAAGTTTTTTTTTTTCCTAGATGCTGCCAAAGTTGCCTGTGGAAAGGAGTTTCTTTAAAAACTGTTTTCAGTTTTCTCCAGATCATTGTTTATTGCCTCCAACTATTTTTCAGTACGGCCATTTTTCTTACATGAATAAAAATTTCGAGCACTTTAATGGGCACATTAAATTTGGCTTCGCTTGGCTCTCCCAACTGCCACAGGTCTCTCGTCAAAAGTGTGGCAGGAGTACAGCTCTTTCCTTGGCCTTTTTATAAACAACTTGTTCATAGAAATCTATTAAATACATCTTTCTTCTCCTTTATGTCATATGGCTAGTAGTTACTTGTCTTCTACTATTCTATTCACGTTTAAGGAGTAAGGGATTCTAGAAGCATCCAGTCCACTCAGAGTTATCATTATGAATATTCATAGCTAATCTCACTTGGAGTGCTCTGGGTGGGAGACTGTTGGTGTGAGTCTAGAAAATGGATGTTCTTACATACTCTTTTTGAGTAGCTAGCTTTTCATTTTTCTTTTGCAATTTACACAGTGGCCATCAACGTCTTCCAATTACCATGTGTTAATAACACGACATTATTCAATATTAGGGAATAGTCATATCTATGACAAGGAAAAGTAAATCCTCCTGTTGTTTTTATGAGAAAGAATGGTGTGAGAGTTTCATCAAAAGATTTTTGTGGAAACAAGAGTCACTTGTCACTCCCCACATAGCCTCAAATTGCAAGGCTTCTCAGCTTCAGCCTCCCCTCGTATAGAATTCTCACATGAAGGAGCCCCCCCCAAAAAAAGTCTTCCAGGGTCCATACTGAAGGAGAAGACACTCTTGTCTTTCCAGGAGACGCAGGTGCCTAACGGGCTTTTCCTTGAGGCAGCAACTGCAGGGGCAGCCACAGACGCAAAGAATTCCTGAAAAAACAGATACCACTGTCCTCTCAAAACCATGGGCTGTCACCCAGACCAAGATCCCAATCGGTTAAAACAGGACAAACAAAAAGCTTGCAACAGACTTTTGTCTCCCAATTCAGACTTCAGAAATGGTGTTTAGGTTTGGCTCAGGCAACATCCTCTCACCTCCTGTAATCTTCATGGTCCCCACATCCTCTTGCCTGAGTCCTGACATCATGTTCTCTGGATTTAAATCTCCTAGCACAAAATCTTCTTGTACAGTGACTGACAGTGTGGCCGATGTAAAAGGGCCTTGAACTTGTATCCCTGCCAGAGCCGATACTCCTGGAACAATGACCCCAAGGGACTCCCATTAGAATTGATCCACAGCCACTAGGTAATGAAAACTCATCAAGGGACGACCACGACAACATCGTGCCTTGGGGCACCACTTTTTTTTTTTAATTGAACCATAAAAAAGTGAGTCCACACATCTTTCAGCTAATACCTTTAGGATGTGAGAAAGGACAACATGCTTCCTGATTTCCCCCTGTTGCTTTGCCGGCTCAACACGACGCTTGAAGTAAATCTGCCCACTAAATCCTGACGCAAGGCAAGAATAAATGCACGTGACTTTTACAGCCGTCGGAATTTACTGCTGTTCAGAAAATGCAGGCTGGTTTTCAAGTGTGCTGGTGGTTACAGACAGCCTTGAAATACTGCTCCTCTTACCCGTTTTAGGGCAACTACCTCCACACGACCCCTTCTTTCTCTGCACCTGAGTTTAGAATCTTTTAAGCAAATGCACATAAATAAACGAGCCTTTCTGTGACCTCCTGTTAAGACACTAATGCAGAAAAACTGCCACCCAGGCCTTAGAATTTATGCATTCCCCATTAGAAAATAGACGACGACTGTTGATAGCACTAAAAATAAATCAGAGTGTGTGGAGCATGAAGGAGCTTATGCCGCAAGTGGGCAGATGGCAGTCATCCATTTTAAGGAAATTCTCCGGGATTCATTAATTGACTGGAAAAAGATGCAGGGAGAACATGTCATGATTGGACTAGAATCTTGTCTGAAATAGAGTTAAGGGGATATTCGAGTCAGATCTAGCAGCACCATCATATTATCTGCGTTGTTGGGGTAGATGATATTTAGTTGAGTATAGCAATAGTCATACTAGGCAGTTCTTTGAAAGTCGTTCTAGATGTTTGCTTTGCAACTGAATATCTATGCTATTTTCTCATAGAATCCGAGCACAGAGTCAAGGGCAACAGGTAAGTCTGGACACGTGACATTAGGATCTGTCTGGGAGTACATCCGTTGAACTTTCCCTCGAGGGAAGAGTGAGCCATCAGTCCATGGTCCATTTCTTCTCTCACTCCCCACTGAGTAAACTATGGTCCACTGTCTGCACCCCTCACTTGACCAATGTTCCTGATTCATTCGCTGGCCAGCAAGTGATGACAGCTAGATGTGGCAAGACAGCAGAGTGTGGGAAGAGTCAGTGGGTTAGCATGGGAGGGAGAGTCTTTGGAAAATCTCTTCCCTGACATTGTCCAGGTATTTCATTGATCCATTAGGGAGTTTCATTGATCCGTTAGTGTGTTTCCTTGATCCATTAGGGTATTTCATTGATCCACTAGGGTGTTTCATTGATCTGTTGGGAGTTGTATAATAGATGTCCCATTCTACAAGTTCCCTAAGTTACTGTCACTATTTTAGCCTCTAATTTAATGTTGAAGCCCATTTCAATATTACCCGAGAGCAAAATGTTTTAACAGTCACCCTAGCAATGTTGCACTGAAACTATTTGCCTTCTAATTTAATAAGTCTACATGACACATGACTGTAAATGGAGCCTGCTCGCTCATTTCCTGGTCACCCATACCTGAGTAATCACAGAAACTGTATTAATCACAACACTGCTTAGCCAATAGCTTAGACATGTTCCTAACTAGTTCTTACCTCTTAAATTAACCCATTTCTATTCATCTGTGTATTACCAAAAGGTTGTGGCCTTATGGTTCCAGAGTATCTTTCTCCTTTGGCAGCTACATGTCTTCTTTCCTCCTCTATCTCTGCATAGTTTTCCTGCCTAGCTCTATTCTACCCTGCCATATGCCAAAGCAGCTTCTTTATCAACAAATGGTAATCAAACATATTCACAGCATACAAAGGGGAATCCCACATCATCTCGCCTTTTCTGTTTAAATAAGAAGGAAGGTTTTGAATTTAACATAGCAAAATTACACAAAGCAAAAGAGATATCAAACAATAATTACAGTTACAATATTTTTTGTTTTCTGGAGTTTTATATCTAAATTATCCTTCATTATAACTAAGGAAACCTATAACTATCTGTATTCAACTTCATCAAAGACCCCAGAAGGATATAATATTACCTAAGTAAATAGGAAATGATTTGTAAGCAACTTTCAAAACTCTAGAATTGACAGAGTCATCTCACTGCCTGGACAGTCACCCAAAGTTCTTCTGTAACATTGGGGCATCCATCTTCAATCTATAGGTCCATAGTATCTGGCAGACTCTTTCATGAAGTAGGAACCCTGAAGGACTATCTCACCTTCTTTAGACAAGTTCAGCAGTCATTTTACTGCATGTCCAGTTTATACAGCATACTATCAAGCAGTCCAGGAAGGAGTGGTTTCTTGCTCAAATGGCTAACAAACTCCATGAGGAGCCTCTCAATGCCCATCATCCTCTTGAAGTAGATTGGTGCTGTCTGAAGCAGACATGTCTCATTGTCAATAAAAGTTTAAGTTCCTAAAACATTTTAAATGCCATATTCTGTA
>JAQHUG010000004.1:4738720-4749369 GCA_028555095.1 Dicrostonyx torquatus
TCCTCTGATAGCCACCAGCAAACAGAGTCTGTCTGAAAATAGGCAGCTACGAAGAAGCTGTGCTTGGATCCTTTTTTGTGTGAGTCTAGAAGTCCTCTTTTTTTTTGTTAAGCTTTTTGGGGTCTTATGTGGATCCATGCCTGATGGTGGACACCATTTGCAATTTGTGACTGTGCTGTGTTTCCTGGCTGCCCAGACTCAAATAATCACACAGAAACTATATTAGTTATAACAGTGTTTGGCCAATAGCTTAGGCATATTCCTACCTAGCTCTTACATATTAAATTAACCCATTTCTGTTAATTTGTATATCACCATGAGGCTGTGGCCTACCATACGATTCCAGCATATTTCTCCTTCAGCAGCTACATGCCATCTCTCTGACTCTGCCTTCTTTCCTCCACTATCTCTGCTTGATTTTCCTGCCTAGCTCTATCCTGCCCTCCATAGGCAAAGTAGCTTCTCTATTAACCAATGGTAATAAAACATATTCACAGCATACAAAAGGGAATCCCACACATCACATAACACCTGATAAAGGGGCAGAATCCAGGAATTCCAGTTACAGCCTTCTCGCTTAGAAGCTTTGTGACTTTGTCTCAGTCATAATTCCGCCCAGTCACTGTTGGGGTGTGTGTGTGTGTGTGTGTGTGTGTGTGTGTGTTGTGAATATATCAAGCTGAAATTATCCTATATCATACAAAAGAACTGCTGTGATAACCAGTATCTGAAATTGCAATTATTATACTCAGCAAATATAAAATGCTATAAAGTGTGCAAGCTAATCACATGACACATGCAAGCCTATCACCATGCTTGCCACATGTAGGTGTAGGCGTGTGCTTATCCCACACAGGAAGAAGAGCTTGTTTACTGGTATCACCATACACAAGGTATCACCATACACAAGGAAAGTATCTGTTCTGTCTGAGAAGTGAGAGGGAAAGGAAGATATCACTAGACTGCACATGGTGGTCATGCAAGCCATGGGCTTGAACTCTGAGAATACAGGACTCTGCTGCAGTTTCAGCACTGAGCCCTGAGGTGCCTTCATGGAGGAGAAGAAATTAATTTTAGAGTTTTTCATTGTATGGCATTTGCAAAGTACATGCTAAGAAAAAGAGGTGTGTGAGGGAGATATAGGATGTGAATGGGGAAGACTGTGTAGAACAAAGGGAAGAGAGAAAGAGGAAGTGAAAAAAGGAAGCAGGGAGACATAAGAATGTTGATTTGAAGGCCCAGGATTAAGGGTTTATACATAGAGATATATAAAAGGATCAAACTCAAAAATTCTCAAAGTAGGTCTACAGAGATGAGCAATGTATGAAAAAAAATCAAAATATCAAAGTAGGTCTCCAAAAATGAGCAATGTTAAAAAAAATAATCAAATGGAGCTAAGGAGAAGGCTAAATCAGTAAAGTGTTTACCACAGAAACATGAAGACCTGAATTCAAGGCACAAAACTCATTTCAATAAAGCAGGCCTGAAATCCTATCATTAGGTGGGGAGGGCAGAGAAATGAGGGTCCCTGGTGCTAGCTGGTCAAGCCAGCTGAACTGAATGGGTGAGCTGAAGGTTCAGTGAGGAACTTGTCTAAAAACTTGGAAGTTTTAGAGAAACTCAGACACTCAGATGTCTTCCTCAATAGTAATTAAATCAATAGTAACTAAATCAAATCACTATTGAGGAAGACATCTGAGATTAACCTCAGGCCTCTACGAGAATGAGCACCACATGAACACACACACACACATTTATGCATACATGCTTTCTAAAGGAACAGAATTTGGGAAAAAATGAAAGATGCTCCTGCATTTTCATTGCTCCTCACAAATTTCAAAATGATAGCTAGTCAATCAAATCACAGTACCATAGCAAACGGTATCACAGTTTTGTTTTGATTTTATAGAACAGGATGTTAAGAGGTGACTGTCTTGCTGAAGACCACATGTGTAGCACATAGCAGAGTGAGAGTCAAGTCCAGGGTTCCCTGACGACTTTGTGGAGAACAGAGGACACAGTTCCAGGGAGGGAGGAGGCTTTGCCTTTGTCTTCTTCTTTTAATAACACACACACAAAAAAAATGACGATGTCTGAAAACTCAAGGAAATTACATATGCTTTCTCTAACTGTAAAGAATTGATGGAAGGTAAAAACAAGTGTTTGAGGAAAGGGGGGGAATGGAAGCTGTCAGTGATCTATTTGTGTTCATAATTTCTATGAAGTTCAATTTGTTCTGTGGTGATGAGGAGGATAAACCGTTGGGGAAGCACACTGAATATGCTAAGAGCTCGCCTGTGCGTAATCGTTGCTACTGTCTGCCGAGGCTCAAATGAGATGTTGAGTAATGGTGCCACCTTGTGCTGTGTACCCATGCTGAAAATAAATCGCCATGCGCAGCCCTAATCAGAGGAGTGTCAGACAGAACTCTGACGAAACAGTATCGGCGTTCATAATTTGGAAGCCATAAAGACACTTCTAACAGATCACCGTTAAGTACTCATCAACTGAAGATTGGTCAGAAGTAGTTTATGTCTTAGTGGGCTTCTTGAAATATACCCCAGAGGTGGCATCTTTGATTTGGAATGGTTGTGATAGAGTTTTAATAGAAGATGAGGACAAGGAGTATCTCAAAAAGGAGCAAGCTCCAATAGGCTACAACTGATTTAAACAAAAGAAATCAAATATCAGTTTGTGCATTGTGATATTTACTGTGTTTCTTCTCTCAGTGCTACTCAGTGATTTCTTGACTGAGACCATGAACACGAGAAAATCAACTGGTATTTCCTTAGGTTTGAATCTTCTACTTGGAAACAGGTCTCTGGGGACCCTATTTCTGTGCTATGGGCTAAATGTTTCTACTAAAAATGTATCCCTGGCATGACAGAAGATATGTAAGGAGGCTGCTTGTTCATCTCCTGGCCACCCAGACTCCTGTAATAATCACATAGAAACCATATTATTTAAATCATCGCTTTTAATAAATCACCACATTAATCTGTGCATCACCACGAGGTTGTGGCCTACCAGCAAAGTTTCTGCATGTCTGCCTCTAGCAGCAGCTCCATGGTTTCTCCTTGACTCCGCCTCCTTTCTCCCAGCATTCAGTTTAGTTTTCCCTGCCTAGCTCTGGTCTACCCTATCACAGGCACAAAACAGCTTCTTTATTAACCAGTGGTATTCACGGCATACAGAAGGGAATCCCACATCAGTTCAATTTGCAAGTATATTTCCCAAGTAGAATTAAGAGCTATTCATTGTGCTCTGCCATGATGGCTGAAGGTTGGATTGAGAGAGTTCACATGTGACTCTAAGTGACATGCCAGTTAAGACACAAGCAGTACCGGTGACAAATTAGGAATACCGACAGTATTCTTGGGGTACACAGTTCTCAAAAGACCAAAAGCATGGAGGCAGGAGACATGAGATGGGACCTCAGGTGGACCTTCCATTCCTACCCCATTTCTGAAGATGGGTGATCCAGAGTAGGAAGCTGGGGTCTTATGGAAACTGTCTGTCCCTAAACCCAGGAACGCTGGACCAGTGAAACCTGTTCACTCTTCCTTCAAAGCTGCCATGCGACAAGAGGACACATGACCTCTCACACCCTGAACCTCATTACTGTCTCCAGCTGTGCAGCTACCCCTTAAGAGTCTAAAGGAGGGATCGCTGGAAATATTGTCTGTGTATCCACAATGTGTGGGTAGAAATGGAAAGGGAGAAGCTGCTGTCCACTGCTCCTTGCTGCAGATAACCTACCTACGGGTGTGCTGCTGACGACTCTGAACTCGGAAGGAAGACCGGGAAGTGCATGAAGGATCTGGTACCAGTGGCACACCTATTGCCTCCACGCGGAAACCAGCTCTTAATTTGAAAACCTCACTCTCAATTACACACCAAATTGATTCTTGCTCCGGAATACACAAATGACAGCTGAATAATTAGACGCCTTGCAAGAATCCCGTACATTATATGCACAATTTTTATGAACAAGCAGACCTCATGCATATAGAACCCTAAGATTTCCAGAAACAAATGCCGGGAACAAATGCTCTGGAAATAATTTCCTTAAGGTATGAACGTTTTACTACGTTTTTAATTTTGTGCTTTGTAATCATGTGTCACCTGTTTCTCTCTCGGTGATTACTACTTTATTTGTCTCTTACCCTTACCAGCAAAATCGTTAATTGGGTATCATACGCGGTCACAGTCCATAGCGTGCAGAAACGCTTCTCATAATGTTATTCAGCTGCAGCCATGGTGTATTAACTCCAGGCACAGCATCTGGGGGCTGATGAAACCGTGGACGTGGCATTGTTATTCCTTCAGCATGAGGAATTCACAGGCCTAAGGACATTTGAAACCTTGCCTTCAGTGACAAGGATTCGGTTGCATTTCCAAGACCGAATGCAGCTACCCATACTGGGAGAGGTCTATGCCACAGACCATTGCCGCAGCACAAGGTCATAAGGTGACGTCTTCTACAGCTTTCTGTGTTCACATATGCAATTATGGCAGAGGCATGGGACACAGTGCAAAGCGTTAAAATAAATAAGTTGACTTGGAAGTGGTTACAGTGCCCAAAGGAAGGTGTGAGCTTGTATCTGGTAAACTGGTACATGAAAACAACTTTAAGATAACATCGTGTAAACCAAAAGGAAACTGAACCATTCCCAATTACCACACAGCTCAGTGAACAGTGACATTCAATGGAGAAAAAAACAGCCCCAGAGAATTAATAAGGCAAAAAGGATCACTTTACCATAGTCAGGACGACTCAAACTTTCGTTCTCTGCTGAGAGTGAGGGCGTGTGTTGAACTGTAATAAACTACCTCAGGTTTATAGGAGACAAGGAGGAGATTTTTTCTACAGCTTCCTGACCAACCTATGCAAGGACTTTCGCAAGGTCATATCTCTGTGGGTCTCCGAAGGAACTGAAGGTTGAAAGAGAGTGGACGTTAGTCTCTGCTCTGCCCTACTTCACTGGATTGGTAGGAATTCTCACACCATTCGCTCTGTAGGTTCTTATTCTAAGTTTTCTTATCTCTGTGGTTGGAAACATTGTACTGAAAATACGAATGTTGTGGTGAGCTCAGCATTTTTCAGCCCTGAGTCATGAGGTAAATATCCTGGGATATGAATTGCTATTAGAAATGAACACCAAGGTTGCATGGGTGTCAGATTCTGAGGGCAAGGACCCAGTTGCTCATGGCAGAATAGCCATTCTCCATATTGCTTTGTCTGGTGAAGCGTTCCTATCCTGCCTGATGAAAGAAACGGAGACAGCGTACCTGCCGCTATGGAAAAGGGATTGCTGGCTGCTCAGAAGAAGTCACGCCAGGACTCAAGTTTCCTTTCAGACGTAGTCAAGGTGGGAAAATAAGATGCCAAACTGGTGACATCTTAGGGCTTTCGGAAAGGTGTTTCCGTTACTTCTCCTTCCTGGTGTCAGAGAGCTGATGAAGTAACTCAGAAGAGCAGTTTCTCTGTGTTCACACTCTCGGAGGAAGCCATTTGCGTGGCTGTGGAGACACACTTGCTGGAATGTCTACATTAACGATGATGCTGTCTCAGAAAACAAGATCTCTGGCCAGCACCCTAAGAGGATAGGACCTCCACAACCACCCCTGGTGTCCGAGTACAGCAGCCACATGTCACAAAGTCTCTACAAGTTCCCAAAACAACACCTTCAGCTGAAGGCCGAATGAGCCATTAGGAGACTCAAGTTGTAACAAAGGGCACCTAAGCCCACATACCTGGTACCTGATGATGGCTGAAGAAAGACTAGACTACAACAAGGTCACATGATACCTTGAGAACAACTGAGCCAGATCAATGTAATGAGGAGGGTTGCTCCCATGTGCGCTATATGTCAGCTACAGTGTCCACATCCACTCCTTGACACAGACTAGGTGTTTGCATCCCCCCACTAAATCAAGAGAGTGAAATTTTAACTCTTCAATGTGGGGCATTAAGAGGTGAGGCCTGGAGAGGTGGCTAGAGGTCGTGACAGTGAAGTCTTTGTGAGCTGTGTTACCATAAAAGAGAGCCGGAGAGCATCCCTCGTTCCTACCACACAAGGACACAATGAAATGCAGTCGTTCCACCTTACAAACTCTCTGATGAGATTCTCCACATCCCATCACCGTCAGAATTGCAAAGCTTGTGAAGACTTGGAGCCCTAATGGCCAAGCTGAGTCTCAAGCTCTACCCACAGGGTATGTGATGAAAAGCAAAATCAATGACTCCCTTTTGTTTCTATTACCTTTTATCATTAAAATAAAAGAAGTAATGACACGTGTTCATTGGTTGGTGAAGTAGCCAAGCCAACTGATTCATATGAAAAGGTAAAAGTTACTAAATGTTGGATCGAAACATTTATTATCAATTCAATAAGGGGTAGGCCTTCTGTTTAAATGGATTTTCTGGGAAAAAAAATTAGAAAAAGGGTTGCCTTTTTACTGGGTTAACCTTTCATATCAGCGTGAGAGTAAAAGTCATGGTTAGCTTATAGAACAATTACCATGGGCATGAGTTCAGCTTCCACTGAAGGCAGTCAAGAGGCACAGGGCATAAACACACACACACACACACACACACACACACACACACACACCAGGCCGATCTGAGTCTCAAGCTCTACCCACAGGGTATGTGTGAAAAGCAAAATCAATGACTCCCTTTTGCTTCTATTACCTCTTATCATTAAAATAAAAGAAGTAATTCTCTTTCTGTGAAGGAAATGAGAAAGACCATTGCAAAATGTACTTTGTCTCAAGCAAGGTTTCTTTTCTGTTAAAATGCTACATAATAAATATTAAATAATGTACCTGAAGTGTCTTGTTAGGCAAGTATTTAAAAGTCAATATAAAAAATCATGTCAGTTTAAAGGTCAATTACATCCTCTATGCTTGATGAAGACATAAAGGAATTGAATTAGCAAGGGACATTTATTCAGGCCTGGAAAATAGCAACTGAGATTCATTAAGGGAAAGCAGAGCCTAAGGGAAGGTCATACCGCAAGATGGTACAAGAAGCTGTGACCCTGTACAAGTGATCCAGAGGGAAGACAGAGGAAGTTAAAAGGGGTTGCAGAAACAAAGTTCAGTGCAGAAGGCCCATGAGACTCTAGGCTGACACTGAGTGCTCACTGTGCCACAATATAACGACAAGAACCTTGTAGCATCACGGCGCACTCCCCTCGGCAGGTCAGCCCCTTTCCAAGAATGGGAAAGTCAATAGCTTACCCCGAGTCCCAACGCCACCACATTGTTTTCTGGTCATACATTGATCTATACTCTTTGAGGCATCTTTCCTATGAGCCTTTTTTCACTATGACTATCATATATGTACCCTGACATATTTGGGTCTCTGTTAAATTCACACGCTGAACTCTTATCCTGTCAATGTGATAATATTAATAGCTGATGCTTGAGGGAGTGGTTGTAGGTCATCATGATGGAGTCCTCATTAATAGGAATTGTGTAATTTTAAAAGACCCTCACTTGGATGCTAACCATGTGGAGACGCCGAGAAAGAACTGCCATCCATGAGTCAGGGAGCCAAATTCACTATACATGAAAACATTTTATGTCCTGAACATAAGAAGAGAGAAAGTTGGACTTTGATTAAAGTATTTTACTTACTCCAAAGATGGAAATCAAAAGAATTTATTTGTTAAGGGTTTCTCTAAGTCCCTTCTCCAAAACTTGTAAGTAAAATCTTCACAGAATTTGGGGATTCTGAACAGGTGCAAAAGGGGCAGGTGGTTTGGGGTTGCGAAGGAATGGCCTCTGCTCAGGCAATTTGGGGTGCGAAGGAATGGCCTCTGTCAGGCGGTTTGGGATGCGAAGGAATGGCCTCTGTCAGGCAGGTTCAGACGCTGAGGGAATTGACACCAACATGCATGAGCCAGCTGTTACTCACATGGCTTGGATTTCT
The DNA here is from genome assembly GCA_028555095.1 of Dicrostonyx torquatus. Lineage (NCBI taxonomy): Eukaryota > Metazoa > Chordata > Mammalia > Rodentia > Cricetidae > Dicrostonyx > Dicrostonyx torquatus. Next base: position 4,746,663 of record JAQHUG010000004.1, read on the forward strand.
GGAAAACCTAGATCGGGCTCCTTACTCATCCCACCCCTGCCCCTAAAATGGCTAGAATGGAAGAAGAGCAAGTGGCTTGGTTATACAGGAGTTTTACAGCACTAAGGTCAAGATGGAGGTCCCTACGTGGCTACTCCCTGGGTTGAACCATCCCAAAGCATACACGGGTTAGTTATGGATATAACATACTTTTTTGAGACAGGGTCTCACTGTGTATTTCTGACTGACCTGGAACTTTCAGTGTAGACCAAGCTGGCCTTAAACTCAGAGACAGTCACCTGCCTCTGCCTTACCAGTGCCAGGATTAAGGATGTGAGAGCATGTCTGGTATCTGTGGAATTTTTAATATTTCCAAACATGTGAAGCAGTCAGGTAGGGTGGCAGTGGAGGCTAAGAGCTTTCCACAGTAAAACATCCAGAACAGAACCGGATTTTTGTCTTCTGTGACTCTTGATAAATAGATATTTTCACAAAGTTTAGCTGATAAATGGCGCTGCTGAGATGATCCCAACTGGGCTATGCACCATTAACACCAAGTTGGGCTGCACACTGAGCACCAAAGCAACCAGATGGAATGAAGACCCTGGTCACTCATGGATTCTGTGGCCCCATCAGGGAAAGAATACTAAACCTCAGACTCAAGGAAGTCTACTGTCAAGGGCTGTGGTTGGAGCCACACCATAAGCAACTTCTGGGACACTCTAGCTGTGTGGTGATTTTAATTGTGAGGTCACTGGACTAATGTAATTTTTATATTAATTTTTTTTATTTTTCATCTTTAACTTAACAAAAAAAATTTCCTACAATGTATTCTGATCATACTTTCACCTCCCCCATCTCCCATCTCTTCCCAGATCCTTCCCATCTCCCCACATGCCCAACTCCTCTCCTTCTTTCTCCTCTCCCTTTAGAAAACAAACAGGCAATTTTTTTAAAAAGGGGGGAAAAGAAAACATGGAAAAATAGACACACCAATATACACAATAAAAGCCATAAAAACACAAAATTGGGAACTATAATAGATAATCAAAGACTAGTAGGATTAAAAAATGGTCAAACAATACATTATGAGAAAAAAGATCTTCAAAAATACCAGGAAGCTCATTTAGTGTTCTCCATCTACTGCTGGGCATGGGACCTCCCTTAAGTGTGGTTTGTATACCCAGTGTGACTCCACTGAAGAAAACTAATTTCTCCTTTGTGAACATCCAGGGATAGGAACTGGCATCCACTTCTCCCTCACGGTGCTGGTACCTCATCGGGCTTTGACCTGGGCAGGCCCTGTGCATTCTGTCACAATCTCTGTGAGCGCAGGTGTGCATCTGCCCTGTTGTGACTGAAGACACTGTTTCACTGGTGTCTCCTGTCACCTCTGCCTCTTGCCATCCCTCTGCCTCCTCTTATGAACAGTTCTCAGAGCCCTGTGGGGAGGGGCTTGATGAGGACATCCTATTTGGGACTGAGTGTTATATTAATTTTTTTAAAAAAAATGAGTGAACATGTTAAGCACAGGCACTTCTGTAATATCTCATGACCAAAATACACCATGTAGCACTGAGTCGAATTTGAACTTGGTGATGCTGCATTTATCTATATTTGGATATTTTCAAATACAGCCAGAAAGCCCCAGTTTGCTTGCCCCAGACGCATTAACCTTGGGAATGACAATGCTCCTGTTTTCACTGCTCAGACCAAAATGCCAGGCCATCATTGGTGGCTCAAGAGTCTCCAGAAGCTTGCAGAGGACCAGCCACCAGCCAAGACATCCCCTGGAACTCAGGTGACCGCCCACTCTTTATCCCACTGTGCTTGCCAAGGGCACAGCCTCCTATGCCAAGGACTGTCTGGCCAGGCAGGGCAGTGGCAGTTCTCCAGCAGATGTATCATGGGCAGAGGTCTCTCCCAGGAAAGTGCAGAGCTTAAACAGGAATGTAACAGGAGGGACACAATTCCCAAGGCCACACAGAAGCTAAAATTCCTGGGGAATTAGGTGATGCAGAGCAGAGAGACTCTTTAACTGTTACTTATGAGCCTTAAAAATACATCTGCACACCTTGCTCCAGGCACAATATTTTGGGTAAAATCAGGGTATTTAAATACCAGCATTGATATAACCCACAGATTGTTGAAATATTCACATTTGCAGAATTTCATTGGGAACTGAAAAACAATCATGAGTCCTAAAAAGAAAAGGGAAAGGTACAATGTATACAACTAGAAGCAATCCTACTAAAGGAATTCAGCCCCTCTGAGAAAGGAAAACATGGTCTCTTTTCTCTCATTTGTGATCCCTAGATTTTATAGAGACACATAAAACAAAGTATGTGTATGTGACACAAAAGCGGAAGTAAAGCCCCCGGAGGGCAAAGGAGATGAACAGGAAAAGGGGGGTGAGAAAAGGGAGGGTGTGGAGGTGTAGGGTGTGTGCTCAATGTGTTGTATATCCTTGCATGAAAATTGTCCCAGAATGAGAGTCAGTCTTCAGGGATGCATCTCTAAGATGACAACCACGTTCCAGAACATGATACACACAGCCTTAATGGTTTAGAAAAAGAAAGAAGGAAGGAAGGAAGCAAGCAAGCAAGGAAGGAAGGAGGGAAGCAAGGAAGGAAGGAAGCAAGCAAGGAAGGAAGGAAGGAAGGAAGCAAGCAAGCAAGGAAGGAAGGAGGGAAGCAAGGAAGGAAGGAAGCAAGCAAGGAAGGAAGGA